>PVKE010001058.1:0-111066 GCA_004027555.1 Craseonycteris thonglongyai
GACACGTGACGTGAGCCTGGGTGGGAGGAGCCATGGAAGACTGTAGGCTTTTTGAAAGCTACAACAGAATCCTTAAACCAAAGAACAAACAAAACAAAACAAAAATAACAACAATTCACCAAAGGTGAGGCTGTTGCTAAAATACGTAAGCACTGAGCATTCCAATCAAGGATCTTCTCTATTCTGTGTTTTTGTCCAATTGAATCAGGCATACATTTATTAAATAAATCCTTTAAGCAATGCACTATGTTATAGGCATTCTGTGGGAAAGACCAGTTAAAAATAAAACAGAAAGTATTATTTTTGATTCCTAGGAACTCACACTGTAGTGGGACAGATGATTATCACATAGTATCTTCAAACTCATCAGTACTGTGAAGTTTTACAGTAAGGAATATGAAAAAGGAAAAGTTTAGATGAAGATGCCGGTAGGTATGTAGATTGCCTAATTGTTGCTCTAAGGACTGGACAAGAACCATGGTGGAGTTTAATATACCAGCTTCGTTGAGTTGTGTTGAGGTAAGAGAGTCAAGGAAGCCCGGAGTGTCTGTGTCTCTGGTGAGGGTGAGATGTTGGAAGCAAGCAGGTAGATGTCCATATGATTTAGTGTGTTACAGGAGTACAGAGAAATCAAGTGAGCTCAGGTTGTCCATCAACTGGGTGAATTTACCAACCACCACCTCTTGGTGGTGATAATGGATTTGATAGATTGGAGGACAAGAAACAACAAAACTTGCTAACAACTCATATAGAGGTAGAGAAAAAGCCAAAGAGAGGTACTAGTAGCTGAAAACCAAGACCCTTACTAGAAAGTAGTCATTAGAGTTCTGTGATTATGTCATGGAACTGTGATACTTTATATAGATAGCAAACGCATGCCTATATTTGCGTTGGTCTCCTGCCTTCTCCATACATATTTGTTAGTTTGTCATGTTTCAAGAAAGACTTTGTCATTCCCATGTATATCTCTCATACCATTTTCCTTCTAAAGTAGTAGACAGAGTGGTACCAAAATGAATATGTGTGTACTTTGTATGCCTTTGACGATTATTGATGGGCTGATTTTATATATCTCTGGCTCCATATGCTTATATCATGAGAAATCTATAAAGATGTTTAAAAATATATCAATTCTGGTCCTGTTCTTGACGTCTTACCATTCTGCGGCCATGATGTGAAGTTCAATAACTCTGAGGGGTAATAGAGCGTGATTTCTTGGGCCCTGAGCTTTCATGATCTCAACTTTTTCATCTCTGACCATATGGCATGTGCACAGTGAGAAAGTATGGCTGTGGAAGGACGACCTTTGTGTGTCAGGATAAGCAGCAGTGTCGTGTGGAAATAAGAGAAGTCTCTGGACTCAGACTTCCCTGTTCAAAGCATGGCTGTCTTCTTTCCTAGTCATATAATTGAAGGCACGTCCTTTGGTCTGTCAATGCTTCTGTTTTTCAGCACTAAAAGTGGCAAAGCAATAACTCTGGTTCTTCGATTCATGGAGAATTCAGTGAGATAATGCATGCTAAGCACATAGAACCTGAGTATGGTAAGGACTAAATACATGCCTGCAATTACCAGTAATAACAAGAGTAGAATTGCCCTCACTACCTTCCAGCATGCCTTGTGCTGTGTTTTTCCAACTACAATGTATCAAACACTGACTGCCCTGTACTGCCAACAAGTGACAAGAATGGACAAGATGCAGTTTCTGTCTTCAAGGATTCATTAGGAGTAAAAACATATATAAATGAAATGAACCTCAGACAGAGGTGCTCCATGCTCTAAAGAGGTTGAGACAAAGTGCTGAGGCCGCACAGAACTGGGGGCGGTGGGGATGGGGTGGGGTGGGGTGTTGAGGGATAGCAGAAACCTGGCAGGGCTGTGGCGTTTGAGCCGAAGGCTGTTAGAAGCTCCATTGAGTTGGGGGACCGAGTTGGGGATAGGAAAAGAGAAGTCATGGTAAAGAATCTTATTGAAAATGAGGAAATTGGCCCATGTAATTTTCAGTTGTGTAAGAGCTCTAAAATTCACTTCTACAAAACCACGCTTTCATTCCTTGATGAGTCTATGAGAATTTTGTAAATGAGTTGTTGCTTCCAAAAATGTTAGCTGCTAGGCATGAAGTTTACCCAGTATTCACAGCAAAACAGATTACTGGTGGCAACTTGAATTAGGAAAATGCTGACACATTCGAAAATATAATTTGTACCCAATGACTTGAAAAAACCCCACAAAAACACATACATAAAATTACCCAGTAACACTGCACTTACTAAACGGGGCCTAATGGCACTTTCGTTTTTCATGTTGGCATTTCAAGGTTGTTCTGACAACACTCACCTGGGAAGAGCTTTTAGTAGAAGGTAAGACAGTGTTTCCTCTGATGTCTCAATTGAAACCAGTGCTTAGATGCCACAGTGGCAGTGTCCTAAGTTAGGTTAGTGGTTTGTCGATTTCATTGTCTCTAAGAATTACTTGGGAGTTTGTAAGGCACATGCAGAGTCCCTGAGCCCTTCCTTAGAAGGTTCTGACTCAGCTGATCTGAGGCAGAGCCCAGGAATCTGCATTTTAGCAAGGCTCTGATGCATGTGGTCTCCCAGGAACATTCAGTGAAAGAAACACTGGGTTGAGAAGAAGGTTGAGTGACTTCTCCAAGGTCACACTGAGTAGCCATTAAATTAGAATGTGTGTTCGGGAGCAGTGTCACTTCTTAGTGCCAAAGGGTGAACCTGAGAACTGAATATTTTTGAGAAGGTGGACCTTGAAGGAATCACATTTTGAAATACTGACCAAAAACTGAGGAGTCAGATCTGGCCTAGTGCAAAGGCTTGAGATAAGTATTTGGTCTGGATTGCCCCATCTTCTTCCTCACTAGGCGTTCCTTAGCCACTTCTCTGTCCCCTAGAGGTCCTACCCTGCTCTGTGCCACCGTTCCCCAGCCCTTCCCAGAGTTTTATTTGCAGGGCCCCCTTCCTGGAAACCTGCTCTCTACTTCTTCAATTTCAGTGCATCCTGTTTTGCAGAGCTTCTCTCTGAAGCCCAACTTCTCAGGCCAATGAAGAGGTATAAAATGAAACAAAGACTTCCAAAGGAATCCCAGAGATGGGTTGGTATAAAAGATTTGGAAGCCACCCACTCCCCCAAATCACAGTGCATCTTGTTGTCAGTCATAATGAGAGGAAACAGAGTTAAGAAGAAAAATTCCCATCTAAGTCCCGGTTTAGGCTTCTCATAGGGACACAGGACAGCACACATATGTCACTAGGATACAATGCACATCAGATTCTGTGCTAAACACAGAGGCACATCACTAGAGGAAGGAGACATTGGCTATAGTGTGAGCCCGGCTATCAAAGTAAATGCTAAGCCTGCAGGTGATACCATACTCGGGAGAAAAGACAGAGATGATGAGAATGACTTCTGTTTCCGAGGCATCCTTTTTGTGATAACTCAAACAATTAATTTTAATGGCAGTGCCTACAAAATGTCTTATAAAACACTGTTCAAGGTGCCTTATAAAACCTACAATTTACCAGATAAATTTAGAATGGCAAGAAGTTTCAAAGCAATGTGTCGTGTCAAATTGGGGTCTGGAAAGAAGCTAGTCAGTATCTTTCTGGGACTTTTAGTTGGAGAACCTATAGGAGATCATGTGTCTATTTCCTTTTCTTTTTTGTTAATTGTTAAATGTATTGGGGTAACATTGGTTGATAACAATTAAATTGTTTCCAGGTGTACAAGTCTACATTACATTGTCTATCCAGACAACAGATATATGAAAAAATGCTCAGCATCACTAGCAATTAGGGAGATGCAAATTAAAACCACAATGAGATACCACCTCACACCTGTTAGAATGGCTATCCTCTTACTAAGCAAAATGTGTCTGTTTCTTTTCCCAGGGTCCCCTAAGGATTATGTGAGAATTGAAAAGCAGGCATGAGAAGGAAAGACCACTAGAGGGCAGACAGGAGCTTGAGCCTTATAACCCCCAAAGGAGTTGGAGACAACCTCTGAGACAGGGCCATCCCCTGCAATTTCAGTCTGGACACTTGTTTGGATTCGCTCTCTGCCATGGCCACCTTTGCGCCATTCAGCACTCCCCAGGAGCACTGAGGTTTAGACATACTGTTGACAGGTGGGGAATCCTTGCCGTTAAAAACTCCCCGTCCACAGTGCCTATGTAGAGACATCCTTGAAGAGCGATACAAATACTTAGATTGATATTTTGAGACTCCAGTTCATGGGTGTGCCAAATAATGCCTTTAAGGCAAAGATAAAGGAAGGAAAGATGGTTTTCCACCACAAAGCCACTTTATAGAAGTATTTATGTTGCATATTTGAAAGAGATAAGAAAGACTTCAGGGGAAGCCGGGATGGCTCAGTGGGTTAAGCGCTCCCTTTGCAGCCCCGGGGACCAAGGATCGAATCCCAGCCCTGGCCCGTGCGGACCCATATGCTGAACTGGGAGCTCCCCCAGTTCAGTTCTCTCTCTGTCTCTGTATCTCTCTCTCTCTTTCTCTCTGTTAAAAACAATAAAGAAAAAAAAATTAAAAAAAAAAAAAAGACTTTAAACTGTCAAGTGTGTGGGCTAGGACACCGGTGAGCAGTTCCTGCGGTGGAATGTTTTCGTGGTGTGACTCCTAGAATCCTCACAACCTGCCAGAGTGCCCCACACAGAGCAGGGCACAGCAGGTGGGCTGCCTGGAGGTGGGGGCACGCTGTTATAGACGGTGGCCATCTCGTGCTCTTCCTCCCAGCCCCACAGGAGGGAGGCCTTGCTATGAATAGAACTCTGGGAGAAGCAGCCGTGCAGACCAATCTCTCATCGTGAAATAACTTTCCTTTCCATATTGGCTGTGCCCTTGCCCTCCTCTGTCACCTCTGACCTTCCCCATGTTTTTCATTCTTCAGAATTAATTTGAAGCCTTTTTAGACATCTTTAATCACTGTCTTTTACTGTCTGAAAATCCTACAGCCGCTGTCGCTGCTCCCCCACAATGAACCATTTTAGTGTCTACGGTTATATAGAATTCTCTGCTGGCCCAGATGTGAAACCATCTTTCCCTAATGACACTCTGTCTCCAGTAAATCAGCATCTGCTTTGTTGGGCTTAGTCAGGGCCAGATGCGTGGCTCTCCCTAACTTGCTTTTTGGTTTTTTCATCTCTCATCCAGAGTCTGGGGTTTGTCAGCCCAATCAATCAGGAGACAGAGTGGCAGCGTGCTACAGTGCGAAACCCGCTGAGGGAACACAGGCGTTACAACGCTCTAGTGCTCTGAGTGTCTTAACTTGATGAGGACCTTTGAGTGAGCCACAAACTTGATGTGCTTCCGTCTCCTCATCTTTAAGATTAGAATGTGCCTTATTCTGCGTGCCTGTTTTCAGAATAAAACAGACGTGAACCAGGGATCTCCAGAGACACACACCGTTAGATTAATGGGAAGTATTATTATAGCCCCTAGGCACCATAAAGAAAGGGAAGCCGGGATGGCCTGACCACACCCTACCTGGAATGGCCTTGAGGAAACAAGGTTTCATACCTGAAAAGGGCCACATATATCTGTAGACAATATAATTGTTCACTGCGGGTGCCAGCTACAAAGGCTGTAGGATTTTCAGACAGTAGACGACAGTGTAAAACCTTGTCTTACAATCCTGGCGAGGGGTTAGAGGTGCCAGGAAGGAATACTTTCCTGACAGAGACTGCTCTCCTGTAAACCACGGGGCTGGCTTGGTTTGATTGCTCCCCCGCTGGCTGATAGACAGCTCCCTCTGGGGACTGCATGTTTGTTGACGGTTTGTAGGGGGTCTCCAGTGTGAAGAGGTAAAGAATTTCACTTACATTATCTAATTTCCTCATGCTACCTCTTTCCAGGTGCCATGGTTAAAACCACTAAAAAGTAAAACAAAGCCAGAAACCTTCCAGAACCTCCTACTTGATGCAAAACATTAAAAAAATTAAAAAAAAAAAAAAAAAATGACCATTTTATTTAAAAATAACATTTTAAGGTGAAAGACTTCTGGTTTCTATCTGAAGTACTATTAAAGTAACTCACAACAGGATAAATTAAGACTGACAATAAACCTATTGACAAATCTAGAAAGAATTTTTATTATTAGGTTGAATGAACTAGATTTAAAAGCATGTGTACTTGATGGCTCATTTTCCAATCTCAGAAGAAATCTGCCCAATCTAGTAAGAAAATTCCTCCCTCTCTTATGCATTCTCTGTCCTCCTGATTAGAAACGCAAGCATAGTACCCAGAAATCTCTCTCTTCACTATGTGATAGCTTTTTTTTTTTAGATAACTAGAAAGCTAAATTTATTATCTTTTACTTACCCCTTTCCTCCCATATCCCAACTCTATATCCAACCCATACCTGTATTGTTTTACTTATTTAGTATTTTTGTTTGTTTCATTTTTAGCATTTAATAAAATACTGAGATCAAAATATTACTACATGAGTCTCTTTCTCTCACTTTCTCTCAACCAATAAAATAAATCTTAAGAAAACAAAACGGAAAGGGCTTATGGTGGCACACAACTTTCAGAGTCACCAGCCTCAAGGAAAGCTACATACAAGATTGAACTGGGATAAACATTGATAGTAGCGCATTTGGGGGACTTCAGTTTGCTGTATATTGAATTAATATATAGCATAATATGTACTGAAGCAATGGGGTTAGAAAAAGTCTTGAGATGTTTACATAAAGCAATTCCAATTGGACATACAACAATCCAGTGGGAAGGGAAATTTCAATATTGTGATTTTTAGCCCATGTTAAATCTAAGAAGATGGTTAGTTCTTCTCCCAGGGATGAGGACACAGAAAAATACCATCATGGAGCTTTTGACAATGTACTGCATAACCCAGAAAGGAAAGATAATTCTGGAGACAGGGAGGAGTTTATTTCCAAAGACTGTTTATTAGAGGAAACAGAAGGAAATAGTTTAAAATGTTTAAATAAAAAATATTCAAATCTGGCATTCTTGCTCCGGTTTTTGAAGATTATAAAAAGGTGACATATGGACAGCAAGTGATGAGAACTGAGATTAAAAAACAAAACAAAAATGATGGGATAGTAAGCAACGATTATGAGAAAATTTAAGGGATAATGGCAGAAACAAAATGCACACAGAGGCATGGAAGAAAAGAATGGATACTATGGAAACAGATATAATAATGTTGAATATGTATTTCAGAAAGCCTCTTAGACTAGATGGAAATTGATGAATAAATCTGAATATTATAAGAGAAGATAGAAGAGAAAGAAGTGATCCAAGATCTAAGATAAACATGTTCTTCAGAGAAATAAGTCAAAACAATTGGAATAAACCAAAAAATTGAGAAAAAGTTTTTTCTTGAACTAAAATCAAACAAATAAGTAAAATAAACCACCAGACAATGAAGATCAAAATAGTAACTATGCTCCATGTTATATGACTAAAAGGTGGCTTTTCATTGGGTAAAATTTAATTATACAAAAAAATTAAATATGAAGCCTAATTAGCAGTTTCAACTGAGAACTCATAGAAATAAACACCATACTAATCTGAGTTGCAAGACACATCCAAAATATCAGATGATTTAGATCTTTGAAAGTAGATAGGCAAAAAAACAAGTTGTAACATTCTTAAAGTCAATATTCAAAGTGTCAAAAGTGATTGTTGGTGGGGATTAAAGAGGATGTTTAAAACTTTAAAAAATGTTATTTAATAACATACAAACATATTATAGAGTTTACTTTCTTGTAATCATTACCTGTGTCAAGTAATAGAACACCACCAGCTCCCTGAATCCCTCATGCCATCACGGTCACTATTTCTTCCTTTCTCTCCTTTTAGGATAAGGATGACCTTTTCTTTACCATAGAAGCTTGCATCACTAAATAATATAGTCTGCTTTCTGAGTTTTAAATACATGCAGTCATAACTGGGTATTATGTTATATCTGTAATCATTCATTCGACATTATGTTTATGAGATTTGTCCGTGTAGATTATGTCTAGCTGTGTTTCTTTTATTTTCATTGCTATTTTGTGTTCTGTTTAATGTAAATACTACCATATCAGATAGATGATTGATAGATCGATAGATACAGTTCTTCTGTATTTAGATATTGTAAATAATTCTGCTATAAAATCATTATACTTGTTTTTCAGTGAACATATGTACATAACTTTGTTGGCTATGCACTTAGGGTTAGGATCACAGGGGCTGCATAGACTTGAACAGTTTTCCAAATTGGTTAAAACAATTGACATTCCCCTCAGTTGTGCATGATTTTATTCATCCACATCATCACCAGCACTTGATATTATCGGCAGATTACATTTTAGCTGATCTGGTGTATATAAAACAGTATCATACTTTAAATTTAATTTGCATTTCTTTGATGATTTGAAAAAATAATCTTTTATCTTTATTGGCCACTTAGCTTCCTTTATAATCAAATGTCTTTTCATAGCTCTTGCTGTCTTTTCTTTTTTTTTTTTTTACTGATTTATAGGAAATCTTTATGTATTTTGAATAAAGTTATTTGTTTATATGTACATCAATTATATTCTTGAGTTTGTGTTTGTTTTTATCTTTTAAGAAACATATTTTAATATGTTGGTACTGGTGAATATTTATATTCATCACATTTTTTTAAAGTAATCACTTTATATCCAAATTTACAGATATTTTTTTCTAATGCCTTAAGAAAACTTTATTGTTTTTCCTTTCACATTTAGATTTATGACTTACCTAAAGTTAATATCTTTTACATGGTATGAAGCAAGGTTCCAATTTTATTTAATTTTTCTTATGGCCCATCCAGTTATGCCAGAAGCAGTTATTGAAAATCTGTTTCTGCCCTAGAGCCCTGCGATTTCACACCTGAATAAATCAAGTGTTATATACAGATAGATGTCTTTGTAGGCTCTCTATTCTTTCCCATTTGTCTGTTTGCTTTTTCTCATTATGAAAGCTTAGTAATATGATATCTGGAAAGCAGATCTTTCCACTTTGTTCTTCTTTAAGTGAATCTTGGTGTGTGTTTTTTTTTTTTTTTTGCATTTCCATAGAAGTTGTAAAACACATTTGTCAAGTTATATACTTAGACAAACTTGTTGGATTTTCAATAGAATCTATAGATGGATTTGAGGAGAACCGACAACTTTAAAAATGGAATCTCCCAGTCCATCAACATGTATCTCCTTTAGTTAGCTCCTCCTTAACCTGTGTCAGTGAAGTTCATCATTTGATATACAGAAATCTTGCACATGAGTCATATAATTATTTGGTGTTTTATATTTTTAGTGATATTAGACACAGTATTCTGATAATTTTACTTTAAAATATTATTGATTCACTAAGGTAAAATTATTGTATTATATTGATTTTGCATACAGAGTTCTTGCTAAACTCACTTAACAATTTTAATAAAATCTAATCGTCTGTGAGTCATCATAGATTTCTTCTTCCTTTCTTATTGTTTTGCCTTACATTTCTATTCCTTGCCTTCCTGTCCTGGCCAGAACCTCTAGTACAATTCAGGATGTAATGTAGGAGAGAGTAAATTCTGTTTTGTTCCTGATCTGGCTGTAAGATTTTTATGCATACCTTTAATTTTTATGAAGATTTACAAGTTTCTTTCTTTTCCTCTCTTACTAAGAGACTTTATTTCTTTATGAATGGAGTCTGAATTTTGTCAAATACATTTTTCCTGTGCCATATGAGATGATAAAATTATCTTTACTCATAATTTGCTAATGTGAATGAGGTGTTCATGAGGTTGATGGGTGGAGGCCCGAGCTGCAATTCTTGTTCACCACGCAGAGTTGCTGTTTCCACTACACATTGGCCTAATAATTTCTTACTACCTTCTCAGCCCTTCCCTGCATTTAAGGGGATTTTTAAAGAATTATTTAAGTGGAAGTGTTAAAGTGATATTTTTCTATTAGAAATATGTGAACCCTTGCATTAAAATGAAATAATGGAAAAGTATATTTTGATTTAAAATAAAAATAACTACTAAGGGAAAAACATAATATAATACTTGAAGTGCTGAGAGAGCTAATGTGACAGAACAGTAGTTTCTGTAACAAAGGACTAAAAACTGGCTGGCTCCTAATTGTGGCTGAACCCTGAAGGCAGATACCCAGTTTTGGTTGACTCCTCTCTTGCTGCCACCTCCACTTTAATATAGACACGGGGTCAGGAGGCCTGGGTATTATTCTTGACTCAAACTTCAGCCGTGGCATTGACCCTTTCTGAGGTTCCTGAGTTGTGTCTTCACACTTCGTCTTCCTGTTACAGTATCTAGTTGGTATCATGGTATCAGATAACAATTTATGCCTTTGTTTTTCTCCATTTGAAAATTCTCTCCCAGTCTCAGAACACTTCTATTCACTATCTTTCTCTGTGATTTTGCATTAGGTCACGCTCATCTCATCCAGCTTTTAAATGTCTCAAGAAGGCATTTGGGATCCATATATTAATAAATAGACACAGTTGCTTTTAGTTTGAGGGAGAACAGAGAGCACCCTGGGAATGCTGCAGCCATTCATTTGCAAACGATTTAAGAAACACTTCATCATGCTTTATTGTGTTTCATGTGATATAAACACACCTCTCAATTGAATTATGCTCTATATTCAAGTGGGAGGTTAAATTACATTGCAGACAGAAAGAGAAAAGTACAGTGATTTTAAAAAGAGTTGGGGAAGAGGAAGGGAATTTATGTCACTAGTAAGAATATGTAGATATAAAACTCCTATACCGGGGTGCCCAATCTTTTGACTTCTCTGGGCCACATTAGAAGAAGAATTGTCTTGGGCCACACATAAAAGACACTAATGATAGCTGTGAGCTAGAAAAAAAGAAACACAAAAATATCTCATAATGTTTTAGGAAAGTTTATGAGTTTGTGTTGGGCCACATTCAAAACTATCCTAGGGAAGCTGGGATGGCTCAGCGGGTTAAGCACTCACTTTGCAGCCCCAGGGACTGAGGATTGAATCCTGGCCTCAGCCTGTGTGGACCCATATGCTGAACTGGGGTGTGTTTCCCATGCAGGAGGCCCTTGGCCTGGTTCCCACCCTGGGAGGCCCCCTCCCACCTCTGTGGAATGAAACCATGTCGAAAACTGATGATGTACAACTATGGAGACTGCTCTGGGCCCTCCCACTTCTCTTTGTCTGTCTCTGTGTGTCTCTGTCAAAAACAATAAAATAACTCTTTTAAAAAAACCATCCTGGGCTGCATTTGGCCCGCGGGTTGGACAAGCTTGCCTTGCACCAATTCTTTAGCTCTATAGCTCATACGTGGAAAGCTGAAAACACATATCCTCCCCACCCCCAGGAACAGTGTAGACACTCTCTGTTCCTGGTTACTACATTGACAAATAGGACTGCATGTAACAATTTCTGAGTTGTGCTGTGATATAATAGGAAGGGATCTTTAGAATTTCTAAGAGATAAGGAAAAAAACAAACAAACTTGATGTAACACAGAACGGATCCTAAACAAGATAAAGAATGGTTTCTGAAGATAAGAAGAGTATTGTCACTAGTGGGAAGGTGGTAGCACCAATTATAACATTGCTCAGTCATAAAAGAAATAAACCATTGATATGCCCAACAATAGGGATGATTCTAAAAGTAATTATGCTGAAGGGGAGAAGTCAAACAGAAAAGAGTACACACTCTAAATTCCATCTATAAAGGATGCTATCAAATGTGAGCCGCTCTGTAGTGACAGAAAGCAGAACCACCGGTGACTGGAGATGAGGTGGGTGTATCGTGGAAATGGGCACAAAGGAACTTATCTCTGGATGATGAAGTCACAGCTGTGCACATCTGTCAACTCTAATTATGGGTAGTTATTAGTTTTTTTTATTAATTATATGTCAAAAATCTGTTTAAAAAGTGGCCAGCATTAAAAAGTCTATTTTGGAATTCCCAAATAAAAGGAGACCAATAACCATACGACCCTCATGAGATTATGGCGATGACTAAATAAGTAACCTATATAAAGTGCTTGGAATTGTACCTCACAACAGTCAACCCTCTTAAAATATTAGTGGTTTTTTTTTTCTTACTGGATTCATGAAAGAATGTATCTCTGAGAATAGAAGGTGCTTTACGAAAAAATTTGCAAGTAGAGATCGAAGGCCAACTATTTCTCCCTGTTATAAAGTAAATCGTGTTCCCCCCAAATTCACATGTTGAATTCTCAATTAACCCCAGCACCTCAGAATGTGACTGTATTGGAGATAGGGCCTTGAAAAGGTCACTAAGTTAAAATGGGGTCACTATGGTGAGCCTTAGTCTAATATGGCTGATGTTTTCACAAGGAAATTAGGACATTGAGAGAGAAAGCACGAATGCAGATGCACAAGGTACAGGCCACGTGAGGACACTGAGGGAATGAGGCCCTTTGCAAGCCAAGGAGAGAGGCCTCAGAAGAAACCGATCTTTCCAACACCTTGATCCTGGGTTTATAGCCTCCAGAACTACGGGAAAACAAACGTCTGTTGTTCAATCCACATGGTGATATTTCGTCACAGCAGTCCCGGCAAATGAATAAACTCCCCTACCCTCCCCAAACCAGACAGAAGGCCTCCTGTGATAGCACTCCATATCTGCAGGGGCCTCTGCTTGTAGAGCCCCCACGTTTTCCTGCACAGAGCAGCAGTGAGCTGTCACTCATCTCAGGGCATATTGTAATGATAAGGCATTCAGCGTCTACACCCAAACCAGACGTGGACCCTGCGGCACCTCCTTTAGTGTCTACCAGGGGGGGTTCCCAGCAGGGCCTGCAGCTGCCAGGTCCACAGGCTCCAGCCTGCGTGCGACGACTCAGTGCCATGGTCAGGTGCAGCGGGGCCCAGGCTCTGTACACGAGTAAGCAAGTGCTCTGTGTGGCGAGACATCAAAGAGGAAGAAAACAAATGGAACTCACAGGTTACTCACGGGGATTTTATCTCCTCTTTCGTTTATGGCACCTTTCATCTGAAAATTCTATCTTGGAACATAGGAGCGTAAAGATCTTCAATGGAATTACTATACATTTTCTAAGACTTTGGTGTTCTTTTTTTTTTGTATAAAAGAAGGCCTACTCCTGCTCTGTCCCTTAAGATACCTTGTCCTCATTTATTTCCCTGCCTTTCAAACTTTTCTTTCCATATAACAAGCCCCTTGATCACCTCTTAGGATTTCTTTTTTTTTATTTTTTTTATGATAAACCGGATTTTTTGTTCTTTGAATGCTTGTTCTCTCCAGCCCTCATATTAAACTTCCTGCAGAGTGACTCCACGAGTGATCTGTCATACACAGGCACAGAAACTCCGTGGAGACAGACATGTGAGGTTTAATATCTCACACGCAGCCTTCTGGGCACTGTGTGTCCTCATAAAGCCCTGTCACGGCTCCCATGGTGTCAAAAGCACTTTCTTTCCACAGAACTCAAGTTTTCACATTAACCAAAACTAATTGGAAAACAGTCATTAATGTATTCATCAGGCACAGATTAGTGAATGGGGTTACAAAGTGGGATCAGAAACATTGTTTGCTCTAAGGGGGGTTTCAATCTAATAGAGGGTTCAAAAATGTCAATAAATCCATGTCAGAAAGCTTTGTCAGGCTGGGTGTTAGAAGTAGGAATGGTGTTAGAAGTAGCTAGGACAGCAGTTGAAGTGGAACAAGGGTCAGGGGCTCTTTTTGGAGGACATGACCTTGGAGTAGAGTCTTGAAGTACAGTAGTGTTTAAATGCAGCCCTGTCTCCTCCACCCTCAGCTCCTCCACCCTCACCTTGGCACATCTATGTGCCAAGACCCGGGGGACAGGAGGCTTTCCCTGGAAGGGATACATGGCATCTGGATCTTTTTAATATTTCTCATTTATAAACACGTATCAACCAAGGAAATTTATAGAGTGGCCTTTGTCTCTTAGATGTATGCTAAACTGAGCAAAATGTGTGGGAGTTTATTTGTAAGCTTTTTTTCCCCTTTTAAGGTGACCAGATTTTAACATTGGTAAAGCGGGACACCATTGACCAGGGGGGAGGGGGTTCTTGATTAAAAATTGGGTCTATCTCCCGCCGTTCCCTAGCTTGTCGTGCATTCTTTCCAAACATTGGGACTTTTGTAAAATGCTGTGGGACGTGGGACAAATTGTTAAAAATCGGGACTGTCCCGCCAAAAGCGGGACGTCTGGTCACCTTACCTTAAGTTCCTTTATGGGACCATTTTGTACCAGATTTCTGAAATATATTCTAACCACTAAAAAATGAATATAAATTTTCTTGAAACACTAGCAATTTAGAAATAAACCACTTTGAAAGCAACCGGCTCCTGGCCTCTTGCTTTTTCCAGAAGGTTCTGCTGACATTCGATATATCAGTGTTCTTCCGTCTGTTCAATTCTCAAATCCTAAAATGTGCGGATTTATATTGCACAGATTTTACCTTTAACAACATGCTATTTTTTAATGTTTGCTATTTTTTTTTCATTAGTGTCACCCAAAGCTAAGATGAGCTCCCGGAGAACAATGACCATGTGTCCCCTTCATGACTTTCAACATGCCTGGCCAAATATTGATACATAGTTGTCATTCTGGGTTATGAAGAAGGACGCAGTCTTGGCTTCAGAGGGCTTTTACCATGAATATGGCCAGCAGCTTTCTGGCTGGTATTCGCTTGGGCAGGATCATTCTCAAGATGCCTCCCATGGAAGGCATCTTGGCTTTGGTTCTCATATTTTCCAAGGAAGTTATTCACAGTAGAAAAGTTGTGGATTTTGAAAGTCAAAAGAGTTTGAATTTGGAGGTAAATCGTGGTGTTTCCATAACGCAGCAGATTTCCAGAATTATTGCCTTCCCTTTCATTTCCCTCTACCTTGCTTTTCCTGTAAGGTGATCTCCTTCATCCACAATTTACTGATGTGTTATTGTCAGACTTAATGATAAATGACCCTGCCCCACTTTTTGTGTTTACACCAACAGAATAGCCAAAGTAGCATCAGTTGGGTTTCTGGCGCCTGTATTTTGAGTTGGCACACCGTAGCCACAGTACAGCCACATCCTCCTTACCTATTTACAAAAATCTGTGTAGCTGAACACTACACGGATCACAGTTTTCAATATCATTACTAATGAAGCGCACTGTGTTGCTTTGATTGCCATCCGAATGTGAGCAGCTAATTAGATTGATTGTCTATTTGATGCCTGCTGATTAGCTTATGAAAGCCCTCTGAATTCTCGACTTTGTGAGAGAATGCCCCTGACTTTATGATTGCTGATTGATGCTTCAATTTCTGATTGCTGTGTGAATAGACACTTAATAGCTCTGTCACCTTGACGAGGGTTTTGGTATTCATCTGATGAGGAAAACAGAGCAGGGTGCTCTGTTTATTAATGTCTACCAAACTTTGAAAGTTATTTTGAGTGTGGAGACTACCAGTCCGGGGCATCTGTAGCCTTGTGGCAAGGCCACAGAACTAATGGTGGGTGGTTACCAAGAGCAATGAGAGAAAGTTGCCGGCAGTGACCCTGAGGCTTTCCTGTTCCTGAAGATCGGTTTTATGAGGAGGATTAATCTGTACAGCCTTCAAAAGGAATGAAGTTCTGACATGTGCTGCAGCCTGGTTGAACCGTGAACATAATATGCTGAGTGTAATAAGTCAGTCACAAAAGGACAAATATTGTATGATTCCATGTACATAAAATATCTAGAATAGGCACCTTCATAGAAACAGAAAGTAGATCACAGGTTACCTGGAGCGGGTGGAATGGGAAATAGGAAGTTATTGCTTTATGGTAAACTTGCTGGAAAAGATTTGGAAGTAGTGGTGTTTAGGGTTACACAACATACTGAAGGTAATCAATGCCCCTAAATAGTACTCTTCTAAATGGTTACGGTTCCCTTTTTAATAAGTATTTTAATCATAATTAAAATAACATTTAAAGGTCGGGTTTAGGCTCTACGTCTTAGCAAATGTCCTCAGAGCATTCTTGATACTTCCAGTGCGAGCTCACATAATGGCTTTCCACACGTCGGGCATCTGAGTTTGGCCCTTCTTTCTCACAGCCTTAGCTATATTTAACAAATAATTTTAAATTATTTTTATTTAGTAAGGTACTCAGCTGAAGCATTTTTAGAAATAGTCTTTCTCTGGGGAAATGAAGAAGCAGAAAGCACATATATGACAGTTGACAGCGAGGGAAGGAAGTACCGTATGTATTGTTTGCACTAGGAGTGCATCCAACAGCGGATGGGAGAGTCTGTCCAGCCACGTCATTGAACCTTGCCCACAACCTGGACCTCCCCACACCTGTGCCTAGTCCGAGGCCGCAGGCACGTGATTGCTGCGATTGCAACCCACTCATCACCAGCTGCCTGCTGATTATTCTGGCCATTCAGGGAGATTCAAAATCTGCTCTTTTGTTCCTCTCTTTTGTGCAGCAATTATATTTACTTGCACAGAAGGCTGAGTGAAGGCTAAGTCAGAGATTTGCATGCTGCAAGATGTCTCATTCTGCTTTCTACCCCTACATGGAAGATGAGGATTAATTCCTCTATTTCTAAGGGAAATCAGTGTGGATCCATTGGCATGCTGCTAGCAAAACTTCCTTGATCAAATACATTTTTCACAATGTACAGGCTGCCAACTGTTGTTACAGCACTCTGAAAAGTACATTTTCTTGACTTCAGTGTCAGCTTGTGTTGACTTTGAATTTAGAGGGGAAAAAAAGCCATTAACCCCCAGAAATTATAGAAAAAATAGTGTAACTGTATGGTATGGCAAAGTAATGGGTAAATAATTATATGCAAATGAGTGCAAGATTCTAGAGGTCTGAGTGCAGGAGTCTCAAATGAATTCCTTCTCAAATGAATACATATATATAACCTTCTCAAATGAATCCCTTGCCATAATCTTGTTAATAGCAGAGCACATGTTGAATCCCAGCTGGCCTTGTAACACTTTAGTGGGGAAATAGTAGGATTAACAAGACAGCCCAAACTATGGCTTTTTCAATTGTGTTCCTAGGAACCCCCAGTTGTGGAAAGCCCAAGGTGTTTTAAACAGACTGATTACTTACATTGATTGATGATTGGATTCAGAATAATTTTCTTGCCTTGGATGAGAAAAAGTGACATTATTGACCCTGTTCATTCAATCAAAATGGTAATGCTACATGAGCATGCCAGCTTGCAGAAGCAGCAAGCCAGGGGACAGTCTCTATTATGCAGGGTCTGCCTCCAAGCTGTGTTTACGAATATAATTGATTGACATTGCCTATTGCCCCTCCTCAACACACATGCATCCACAAGCACTCATCTTATTATAGATAAACAAGACATTGGGATTGCAGAAATTGCTTTTACTCCATATTTCACTGGGAAGATAATCACTACTATCCTTTATTGGTGGCTAATGCGCTATTATGTGTAAAAGGGAAAAAATGATTAAATGTAATGTATTATCAGAAGCACTCAGAGCTTATACTAGGTAAAGAAATTACTCAGAATACCTGTCAAGAGAGTTTTGTGTTCTCTGGAACACTTAAAATGCCTCTCTAATCACTGAGTGTGTCATGATAGCGCATTTCTTCCACGTTTGACTAGCTGCTCCAGGATTGGCTCCTTGGCCTCCTGTCTGGGGGCAATTCAGTCCCTTGTGATCTCTTTCTTAATACACACTCCTGATGGTGCACAAACTCTAGAAGGCATGTTGCTATCTCCTTCCACGGCCTGCTATTTAAAACAGCTTCATGTAGGGTGGGTGGAGGAGAGAGGAAACTCTTACCAGGCTTGAATAGGGGATGGGCTGAAGTTAGGATTCAAGAAACGTGAAAAAGGATGGATCATAACTTAAGGCAAAACAATGCCGCAGAAAAAGATTACTTTCTCTGCTGTACCTCCTTTTGAGAAATGTACCTTCTTACTTCTAAGAAATTGTCTTTTTTCCAGACTGATTTATGTGGTTCTGGTGTGAAGGCTACCTTTTTAATGACCTCAAATAGGGCTGGTGACCCCACCCACGCTGTAATCACATTTCTCCAGATTTTTGAATCAAGGTAGAGAGTGTAAGTGCCAGATCTTCTCTTCCTGGAGAATTGGAAACATGTCAATTTGGGAGGTACCAGGAAGCATGGCTTCAGATGCAGGGAGGAAGCCTCTCAGAGAGGAAGAAACTAACATGCAGAGAGCAGAAGAGAAAAAAAGGGCACCTGGAGAGAAATTCCAGGTGGCGTTTGAGACTGCAGTCATACGGTCCTGTCTGAGGCTCAGTATCATTCCCAGCTTTCTCAAAGCTCATCTATTTTATTGAAACTAATTGGTTTTGTATTTGTAGCACTTTCAGCTTAAAAGTCTAACTCACAGAACGAAAGGGAAATTTTCCTAGAAATTGCATTGCATTTCAGCTCGAAGTTTGTTATATTGCATGGTTTTAAGACTTTTCCCTGGTGCAAAAACATCCTTTCAATTGCTGGAATTTGTAAAAATTGTGTGGTCTAAGCAGAAGTGATCTTTCCTTGTAGATAGTCCCATTGTTGCATTTCTCACATAAGTAATTATTTGTTGATATCTAGCTCTCCTATGCATCTGATGCAAATATGTGTTTTGTAGATGCCCCCAAATATTTAAATGATGTGTTCATGTTTTCCTGAAACAATATAAAGTTATAGAAGGTAGCTACATTTTGAAGCTAAGTTAGCTCACTTCAGCATCGTGCATTGAGAACCTAGTGAATAGCAATGACTGGGGACAGTCCTTAATGGTAGGGGCTAGGTCTTATTTTTGACTCTATATCTTTAGATACTGGAGTAGATTTAGCTACAAGTTTCAAAAACAAAAACAAAAAACATTTTTCCATTGGTTTCCACTGAGCACTAGTGTCTTTGCTCAGGATTTTGCATGTGCCAGGCTCTTCTCTCTCCCCAAGCTAGGATCTTCACTTCTCCTCCGCCCACTATCGTTCCTACTCATGTGTGTTCCCAACCTGGGAGCTCTGACTCTCAGGAGCCTCTGCAAAGCCCAGACCGCTTTGTGGCTCCAAGAGGAACAGCTTCTTGACAGTCTGTTGTGCTTCTTTTCAGAAACAAAGCTCTGCATTTGGAAAGCAACAGTGAAGCTCCCCAGGTAAGAAATAACATCAATCATGACTCATTTCATTACCTGGTTGGACACTTTGGATGGCTTATCTCAGCAGGTTTCTATTCAAAGAACATCTGCTACTTTTCCCAAATCCCTGTTAATGAAGCCAGCATTCACTCCCTGAAAACCAACAATTATTAAAAGCTGGGAAGCTGGGGTGGCTCAGTGCGTTAAGCGCTCACTTTGCAGCCCCGGGGACCGGGGATCGAATCCCAGCCCCGGCCCATGTGGACCCATATGCTGAACTGGAGAGTGCCCCCAGTTTAGTTATCACAGGGTTGAGACCCCGGCCCAGCTTCTGCCCTGTGCAGCCCCGCCCACCTGTGGAATGAAACTATGTGGAAAAACCAATGATGTGCAACTATGGAGACTGCTCTGGGCCCTCCCCCTTCTCTCTGTCTCTGTCTCTGTCTCTCTGTCTCTGTCAAAAACAATAAAAATAAATCTTAAAAAAAAAAAAGCACAAGAACATATTTTTCCCACTTTCTGTTTATTTTAGAAATGTATGAACAGTTAGCAGGAAACATTTCCTAAGTGCCTACTAGCTAGCTCACATACTGTTTCTCATTGAATTCCTACTTTACAGACAGGAAAACTGGTACACAGAGGAGTCAAATATTTTGTCCAAGGTTCCTAAGTTGTGCTTAATAGAGCAGAACTTGTGGAGGAAGCTGGACTTTGTTACCTTTGAATCCTCAGAAGGTCCACGGTCTTTACCGTTCTCTAGGTTCTCAATGCACGATGCTGAAGTGAACTAATCTGGCTTCAAAAAGTAGCCACCTTTTATTACTTTACATTCTTTCCGAAAGACCTTATCGTGTCTTTTAAATATTTTGGGGTCTTTTACAAAACTCTAACTTGCTTCAGATAATGTTGATTTGATTTTCAAATGCCAATTTGCCATTTTTGATACTGGATTTAAATGCCAGTGTTCCTGATATATTTTTAAGAACCTAGCTTTTTGCCTTTGCGCAAGACCATAGCTGATAGCTTTATTCTGCATCCATCAGAATGGATTAATAGTAAGGCTTGAGGATAGAAACTGTTCCTTATTCTTTTTTTTTTTTGTAATTATACAAAAACAGTGTATTTATTGAATTTATAGACTTGTGCAATTGTCACCATAATCCAGTTATAGAGCTTTTCATCACTCTAAAAATTTCCCTTGAGTTCAATGGCAGCCATTCGCCACAGAGGCAACCACTGATCTGCTTTCTGTCTCTATAAAAGTTACCTTTTTCTGTCTTATTTTATGTAAATGAAATCCTACAATATGTATCTTTAATGTCTGGCTTCTTTCACTTAGCATAGTGTTTTTAAGGTTCATACATATTATGGCATGTCAGCATTTCATTCCTTTACATTACTCAATAGTTGATTGAATGGATATATGTCACATTTTATTATATTACCCATTTAGCATTTGATGGATATTTGGATTTTCTAGTTCTTGTCCATTAAAAAAATGCTTCTATGAACATTTGTGTATCAGTTGTTGTATGGGCAGGTTTTCATTTTCTCTCTGGTAGATTACTAAGAGTGCAATTAGTGGCTCATATAGTAAGTTTATGATTCACTTTTAAAGAAATTACCCAAATGTTTTTGAAATTGACTATACCACTTTACATTTCTACCAGCAGTGTGTGTGTGTGTGTGTGTGTGTGTGTGTGTGTGTGTGTGTGTGTGTGTGAGAGAGAGAGAGAGAGAGAGAGAGAGAGAGAGAGAAAGTTTTCAATTTCTCCACAAGTTTCACAAAAGTTTGATAGCTAGGCTATTTGCTTAACAGTTATTTTTGTAGCAGTGTAATGGTATTTTGTTGTAGGTTTAATCTCATTTGCTAATGATTAATAATGTATAGCAAGTTTATAGACCTTTGTCTGTATACATTTTTGTCAGTTTTGGGTCACTTTTCTTATATTTGAGTTGTCATACAGCGTTATGTTATACTATATTATGCCATTATATTATATAGTGTACATTATGTTATATACTATATATAATAGGTGGAAGTACTTTATGTGATACATATTTTCCAAATATTTTCTCCAAGTGTGTGCCTGGTCTTTTTATTTTCTTCATGGTGTCTTCTGAAGTGTAAATATTTTTCATTTTAAGGAAGTATAATTTATTTTACATATATGCTTTATATACTATAATTTATGATTATATATATATATATATCTCAAGCTTTTAATTTTGTATCTAATAACTGTTTGCCTAATCCAAAGATTAGAAATTTGCTCTTATGTTTTAGCTCTTACGTTTAGGTTAATGTTTAATTCTGAATGAATTTTTGGTATGCATCTAAATGCATACTTTTGCATGTGGATATCTAATTATAACAGTACCATTTATTTAAAATATTACTGAATAGCTTTTGAAAATTAACCATATATGTAAGGGTTCATTTCTGGACTATCAATGCAGTTTCAGTGATCTATGTACTTATCCAATGCCACATCATCTTCTTACTGTTGCTTTACAGTAAAATTTGAAATCTAGAGTTTAAGGCCTGTAAATTCGTTCTGCAAAATCTTTTGGTCATTTGAAGTCTTTGCATTTTAAATTTAGCTAGGTGTTTTCTAAACAAACAAACAAACAAACAAACAAACAAAAAACTCCTACAGGGAATGTGACAAGGATTTTACTAAATCTGTAGATCCATTTGGGGAAAAACTGCATCAATTTGTAGAAAAAAACATTTTAGCCTATGAACATGGCATGTGCCCTCATTTATTTAAATTTAAATTGTTCCAGCAATGTTTTATGGTATTCAGTATATGAATCTTGTAATTCTTGTGTTAATTTTATTCCAAAGTGTATTATTCTTTTTGATGCAATTCTGGGTAAAATTGTTGCTGTGGTTGCTCATTGTTAGTATATAGACTTCAATTGATTTTAGGTATTAATTAAGTATCCTGTGACCTTGTTGAATTCATTTACTCATTCTAGTGATCTGTGTGTGTGTGTGTGTAGGGGATCTGGAATGGGGGATGGGGTGGCATTTCTTAAAATTATTTACATATAGGATTATGTCATTTGCACATAAAGACAGTTTTATTTGTTTAGATTGGAATTTCTTTAATTTCTTCCTTACATTCTCCTTTACTTACTTCTTGCCTTAATGTGTTGGCTAAAATTGTCAGTAAAATGTTGAACAGAAATGGAGAGAACAAAGCAGAATGTATTTGCCTTTTTTCTCTCCTTTGGCGTAAAGCATCCAGTCTTTCAACACTAAGTGATATATTATATTCTTTTATTTGCGTTTTTGCTAAAGACAAGCCAATTTATTCTTAGTTTGTAGTAAAATTTTATTATGAAAGAATGTTGATTTTTTTTTTACAAGCTCTTTACATCTATTGGCATCATCATGTGGATTTTGTACTTTCATTAATATAGTGCATTAAAGTAATTGATTTTCAGATATTCAACCACCAGACATTAATGGATACATTCCAGTTGGTCATGATGGATAATACTTATTATATGTTGCTGAATTCAGTGTGCTAATAAATGTTAAAGATTTATGCATCTCTATTCATAATGCCTATTGGTCTATACTATTGTTTTCTTGATGTCTTTGTAAGTTTTTGTTGTCATAGTAATAGTGGCTTTATATAATGACTTGGTAAATATTCCTTTATATTTTATTTTCTGGAAGAGCTTGTGAAAGAATGGTGTTATTTCTTCCTAAAATATTCACTATAAATTATTAGTGGAACAACTTATGCCTAAAATTTTCTCTGTGAGAATATTTAAAATTACTAATTCAATTTCCTTACATGTTATAGGTCTGAGTGAATTTTAGTAATGTGTATCTTTTTAGGAATTTGTCCATATACTTTGACTTATCTAATTTGTTGGCATCCAGTTAAGCTAATATTTTCTTATAAACATTTTAATTTCTCTAGGGAAGGTAGGGATGCCCCTTTTTCATTACTGATTTTGGTAATACATTACTCTTGTTATTTTCTTGATCAATCTAGCAAAAGGGTTTATCAATTTTATTTTTTTTACAGAATCAACTTTTGGTTTTATTGACTTTATTATGTGTCTTTTGTTTTCCTTCATTGATTTGCTCTAGTATTTATTATTTTTTTGAATTCTTTTGGCTTTGAGTTTGGTTTGCTCTTCTTTTTGTAATTTGCTTAAGTGAACATTTAGGTGATTGATTTGAGACTTTCTTTTTTCTTTTCTGATATAGGCATTTAAAGTTTCAGACACTTTAAAACTTTAGCTGACTTACAATAATTTTGATATAATGTGTTTTCATAGTTTCAATACTTAAAACTATTTTATGATTTTTTTTCGACCCATGGGTTATTTAAAGCATGTTTTTTAATGTTTATATATTGAAGTTGTCTCAGATTTATTTCTGTTGTGGATTTTGAACTTAATTTTAAGTGGTCAGATATTATACTTCATGCACTGTCAATATTTTAAACTTTTTGAGATTTTTTTTTTTTGCTCAGCAAGTGCTCTATCCTGAAGAATGTTTCATGTGTGCTTGAAAAAAATGTGCATTCTGTTTTCCAGTTTTTGTATGAATTTTTGTGCGTAAGTCATTAAAATCTCTCTTATTCATATATTGTCTGTTTCTCCTTTCCATTCTCTCAGTTTTTGCTTCATGTATTTTGGGGCTTTACTGTTATGTGCATATTTATAATTTTATACACCTCTGATGATATTTTAATGTTACAATGTGTCCATATTTGTCTCTACTGATATTTTTTGTCTTAAAGTAGTTTTCTATAATATAAATACAGCCACTCTAGCTCTTTTATGGTCACTGGTTGCATATGATATATTTTATTTTTCCACTACATTATTTTAAACATATATATGTGTGCAAATCTAATGTGTATCTTTCATAGACAACATCTAGGACAGTTTATTTTTTATAGTAAGACAATCTATGCTATTTGAGTGGGATTGTGTAGACTAGTCACATTTAATGCAGTCATTAATATGTTTGGTTTTACCTCTACCATTTTAATAGTTATTTATCATTTGTCCTTTTTTCCTTCCCCTTTTTCTTCTTTACTTGTTTTTAATTTAATATTACAAGTGCCATTTTAATTCCTGTATGTTTTGCTATAAACTTTAAGTTATTTGCTTAGCAATTGCTCTCAGAAGTACAATATGCATCTTAACATATCCCAATCTACTTTAAAATAACACTAACTTAATTGCAGAAAAATATAGAATCTTTGTTGCAATATATCACCTTTCATCTCTCCTTTGTGTTACATTGTTATATATGTTATATTTGTATGAGGGCTATCCAGAAAAAAATCCAGCCATAAATGCCTCTATTTTTCATATTACATGACTGGACACTTTCCAGACAGCCCTTGTACATTAGAAACACAAAAAATATTATATTTTTGCTCTATTTAATCTTAAATTTTAAAAATTTAAGAGAAAAAGCAATAAAACATGTGTTTATAAAGTTTTTTTTATTCACCAAAGCAGTTACCACTGCCAGTGCTCTTCACTTATGCTTTTGGATTTGAACTGTGTTCTGAAGTCATGTGCATTCAGCTTGAAGACTTTCTTTTGTATTTTTTGTAAATTAGGTCTGTTAAGAATGGTTTTTCTGAGTCCTTACATATCTGCAAATCTCTTTATTTCAGCTTCACATTTGAAAGGTAGTTTTGCTGGATATATTCTGTTTTTTGGTGTGTTTTTCCCCCTTTCAGCACTTTAAATATGTCATTTCAGTGGTTTCTGGACTCTGTAGTTTTGGAGAAGTCAGCTCTTAATCTTCCATTGCTTCTCTGTATATGAAGAGTTATTTATTTCTCTTGCTGCTTCCAAGATTTCTCCTTTCATTTTAATAATTTGACTCTGAAATGTTTCTGTATGTATAACTCTTATTTTTGTTTATCATACATGAATTTTGTTCATCTTTTTTATATCTGTAGATCATTAATTTTCATTAAATTTAAGATATTTTTTACCATTATTGTAGCAATTTTTTATACCTCATCTAAACCTTTGCTCTGTCTGTGACCCTCATTGCATCTGTTGTTATGCTTTATATTGTCTTATATATCTTTGAGACCTTGGTTTTGTTTTGTTTTTTTCATCTTTTTTTATACTCTGTTCTTCAGATATAATAATTTCTATTGATCTATATTCAGGTCACTGATTCTTTTCTATACCATATCCAAATATAGTGTTAAACTAGTCTAGTAATTTTTAATTTCAGTTGCTAATTTTTTTCAACTCCAGAATTTCCATTTTTGTTATTATTTCTGTTTCTTGAGAGTCTCTGTTGATTTGCTGACATACTTTCAATTAGTACTTTAAACATGATTGTCTGTTGTACTTTGAACGAATTTATCATTGTTGCTTGCACATCTTTGTCTCTGCTACATATAAAATCTGAAGACACTCAGATAAATTTTCTATTAAAAGTTTTTTTTTTCTTGAGTATGGGTCACACTTTTTTTCTTTGCACATGTTATAATATTTTGTTGAATACTGGATATTTTAGATTATATATTGTAGCAACTCTGAGTTCGAATTTATCCCTCCCTTTGAAGAATTTTTGTTGTTGTTTGTTTGTTTGCTTAAATGTTAATAAACATAACTTGTATGGATTAAATCTGTGAAATTTCTCTCCCCAGAAATGTTTCTAATCGGTTTTATTTTTTCTGTCTTAAGTTCAAAATCCTATTTGTTGGCCCATGTCTTCAAAGCCAAAGATTTGAAGAGGTTGTTATCTCAAACAAATAAGTCTTCCATATTTTGCTGATGGATCTGTGTTTGAGCTGGGGACCACATTCATATTTTAGACTGATTTCAACTGTCCTCTGCTTTAATTTTTCTGATATATCCTCTTCTATTTCCTTTGGGCATGCACTTAAGTTCTGTCAGCTAGGGTTATGTCACTGGCTTGCACCCACACTGGGTTATGCCGCACATACACACAGTCTTGGGTATTTCCAGGATATGTGGAGAAATGATCAACCTTCATGTGGCCATGTAGAAGTCCCTGCCAATATCTAGTTTGTGAGTCCCCACAGTGACAACACTCCAAGTCAAGTGATCCCCATACCCCTTGCAGTGACAATGAGATGCTGGTTGTCATAGCCTGCCCCATCCTGACTAAACTATCACACTAGGGAGCCAGGCAGGAAAGCAGTCCTGGGTAAGAATGTATCAGATGTCCATTGTTTCCATGTGCAGTTCAATAGTTTTCATAAATACATGTTTCTGTTTTTTCTATGCTTTTGTTCAACTGCCAGAGCTCCCAAGTTGCTTTGACAGGTTTGTATACCTTCATAGTTGTTTATCGAGGGGGAGATTTGTTGACCTCCTCCTTCCAGTATGTTAGACTTTTATACATTTTTGGTTTCTTACACATTTGGTTTCTAACACATTCCTGGCTCATTGTGTACTCTTATATTTTACTGAATTAATAAATTGGCCAAAGGAATAAGAAAAGAAGTGTTATCTTATGCAGCTCAGGGATTCCCAAATGTAAGTCAGTGGCTTTGCTGTGTTTTTTATAAGACTGTACAAGAGACATAATCTAGAGATAATTGGTCTTCAACTCAGAATGATTAACTAACAAGACTTATGGTCCCTAGAGATAAAGTTGAACAAGTTGTATATACACATGCCAATTTATGACAGTCTCTAGACACATCCGTAGACCTCATGTTGCTTAAGACAGACTCCAGCTGTTATTCAAATAAGGGAATTATAGCTAATGATTTAGGCAACATTTCCATTTTGATTTCAGCTCCCAGTGCTAGTTGGTAGTTAGAGAAGGATTACTAATAGAATGCTTATAGAATACCCCAATCTCTTATTTTGTACCAGGGACTCAAATCCAGCCAGCTCATTTCACTATGCTTAGGTTTGATACGCTCTGACAAGAAAAAATATTGAAATAAATAATTGGTCTCATAAAATATTAAATAGATGAAATATAATGGCTACACTTGGGTTTAGCTTAATCATACTGCCAGTTTAAATTTTATAGATTTTTTTTTTCAAACAAAAATGCTTAAGATTTGTGAGAAATCATCGAATGGAAGCTTAATTACCAGTTCAGAAGCTGTCAATAACATGGTTTGTATAGCCAGATAGCTGTAGCTATTCTTTCCATACTTCCAGCTTTATTTTATTTGTTTATTTAAATTGTTTTTAACACAGAGAGAGAGAGACAACTGAATTGGGGGAACTCCCCAGTTTAGCATATGGGTCTGCACGGGCCGGGACCGGTATTCGATCCTTGGTCCCTGGCACTGCAAAGTGAGCACTTAACCCACTGAGCCATCCCGGCTTCCCCTACTTCCAGCTTTAGATACAACCTATAATCAAAGAACTTTCAGTGGGTCATTTATACCACCATATGGCATGATTCTTCTTTCTTTCCAAACTCTTCAAACCTCTGGTGTTAGACTCCAAATATCTCTTCTAGTACTTAAGCCCTCACACACTTGTGTGCATGTACAAACACACACACACACACACACACACACACACACTTCTATTGTCTGCTGCATGTATGTTCCCCTAGGATAAATGCACTTGGGTAAGATCGCTTGATATTCAAATCTTATTACTGTATGACCAACTGGTAGAACCTGCCTCCAAAACTCATGTTAGAGAGAATGGAGACAGTTGTCAACGTTATGACTTTGGATACCACTGATAGAGTGATAGCGTCTCTGTCACTAGGCTAGACAAATATTGCACAAATGATCATTTATGTAATGGCTGATCATCAGACATTTAGCTGAACTTCTCCATGAGCAATCCAATCTGACAATGAAATTAAATGAAATAAGGGCATCTGGGTTCATGATCAATCCAATTTGTCAACTAATAAAAATAATGAAAGAATATTTAGATCAACTAAAATAACCCAGGTCACAAAAGCTTGTAGACTTAAATAAGGTGGAGAAAATGCCTTGATATCCAATAGATTAGGGGACTTCTCTTTATTTTTGTCATGTGGACTGATCTATTAGGATTTTAGTGAAAATAAGAGATCCTTTGGTATTAATTCAAAAGTAGATTTAAAAGCCAAAGGAAGTAGATATTGTTTCTACTGACTTTATTCTAGGAACTCTACAGGGGATTATAAACTGAACATGCCTCTGAAATCCCTTGTTCCTTCCCCTTTGGTTTCTATATTTATCTCCACCATGACTCTTATTATGTATATTATACTAGGTTTTTGTGTCAGTAAACTACTTTCCTGGACAATGAGTTCTGTTAGAATAGGGACTAATTTTATCATACATATCAATAAACTCATTTTCTAGAAAATGAGCTCCTTCAGGATGTGATATTGTTTTATTAGGTTTTTGAATCTCTAGTGTCTTACATGGTGTATGATACACAGTAGGCTCCCAGTTGTTTGCTGACTTAATAAATGTACAAAAGGAAGAAAGAAATTAGATCATGTGCTCACTAGTATTCAGTGCATAATAATGTTCACATACTTGGAGAGTGACAGGCTGATGAATTGTACTTTTCTGGGGGAAGCCGGGATGGCTCAGTGGGTTTAATGCTCACTTTGCAGCCCCAGGGTCCAAGGATCAAATCCCAGTCCTGCCCTGTGTGGGCCCATGTGCTGAACTGGGGTGTGCCCCTAGTTCAGTTCTCACCAGGGCAAGCTTCCTATGTGGGAGGCTCCCAGTCGAGATGTGCCTCACATGTGGGAGGCCCCCTGGCCTGGTTACTGCCTTGTGCAGCCCTGCATCCACCTGTGAAGTGAAACTATATCTAAAACTAATGATGTACAACTATGGAGACTGCTCTGTCCCCCACCCCCTGCCTCCCTGTCAAAAACAATACTAATAAATCTTTTAAAAAATTGTACTTTCCAGATAAATGACTTTTACTACAATCCTTGTTATTGAGAGTAATTCTATGATTCTAGAGTTAACCATATTGCCCTGTTATATTGACTATGCTATTTGGAACCAATTAAAGATTTTGAAAATCCTTGAGAACAAATATTATGAAACTGGAGGCAGTACCAGAAATACAGATAGAAAAGTTATAGAAGAATGGTTGTTAATGTGAACTGATTTTGGTTTAGAAGTTTTTCTTTGAAACTTAATTCTGATATAAGTAAAAATATCTTATTTACCCAAAAATTTCTTGAAAATTTATGTATTGAACACTTATGTATAGCCATAGTACTTTATGCAAGAAACAAGCATGGATACAGCCCAATTCCTTTCTTCAAATATCTTAAATCCTAACCAGAGAGAGGCAAGGTCATAAATAAATAAAGGCAAAAATGTTTCCCAGGTGCTCTGTTTGAAATGTTGCTCCAAGAGAAGATGTGGTCAATTGCACAGTAATCCTCAAGGTCAAGAAAAACTTGGTAAAGGAAGTGTCCTCTGAGCTGAGCACTGAAGATATGTAAGGTTGGTCAGGGAGATGAAGGGAAGGGAACAGGAAGCACTAGTAAACGTGATCATGTGATAGCCCAGAAGGCGTGTGCAAGGGGAGAAGGCAGCTAGGGTTTCACTGAAATGAGATTTGTATCATCAGGCGCTGTCAGGTGGAAATGGCAGGGTAAGTAGCATATTTGATAGCAACCAAGATAAGGCTCCCTTGCAAATTGAACTTGAAACAAGCTAGATGTAAATAAAGATCTATTAAGGCAAAGTGCTTTGTGTGTCAATATCTATTAATGGCTTGATGCTGAGATGTATTTGTGCTGAGTGGCAGGAGCTAGGGGGGTGGGGGTGCGGGGGAGGCTGCCAGTCCTTGGAGAGTATAAGACCAAGGGAGGTTTTTCCCAAAGAGAACTACTGGCTTACAAGTACACACAACCCCTATTGTATTACAATGTGATTATACTTCAGGCTCTTCTGAGAGATAAAATTGTCTATGATGGAAATCAGAGAGAGAGAGCATAATGCAGGGCTGGGAGCTGGATGGCAGCATGCAAGATCAAACTGTCTTTTAACTTGTATCAGACAAGGGATTAACATTGGATTTTGTGATATTTTTGACTGATACTCATATACTTCCATTAAGAACAATCTTGGGAAATTATCTGAATGCATCTACTTAAGTGGATGGTTGATAAATGATATCTCCATAGCTGTCTTTAAAAACAGGGGAGGATTCTGTAGTTAGACACAGGGGATTAAGCTTTGCTCTGTATTTTTACAATTATATTATTTCCCCATCTTAAATTAGCAAAGTGGAGGTGATGGTTTCCCCTAGTTCCATGGAGAACAAGCATATCACACTGTCGGGAAGCCAGAATTGTCTTTCTTTTTAGTCTGTATCACCTGCAAGATGCCATAATACAAATGTCCCTCACTGTGATGAAAAATACACATTTCTTAGCAGAATGATATCTAATTCCACATTGTGTTTGTCTTTGTCCTTTATACCCCTCTGAAAGGACAAACATGCATTTCATTTACCATCTGATCTTTATTTTTTTCTAACTCTCTCCTTACTATCCACGCAGGTCTCTATAGCTTCCAGTCCAGATTTATGAGATAGTAGACTGGTGCTATTGCCATAGGGATTAGATGCAACAATGAAACTTTTGAGTCCAATAAAATTTTAAAATGCTTTTCAAAACAGCAAATGCTGCTGCCCAGGGTAAAATTTGATTGAAGTTGAACCAGGTCTGAAGGTCCTTTGACCATTTTAGATTTCAGCAAAATTAATAATGTTGCTTTATCCATGAAAGTGTATTGGAAGGTTTACTTGTACTGACTGGGTGTTATAGAAACTGGCAATATTGTTGTTATTGTAATTCATATATTCCAGGCTATACCAGTATGGTGATAAGAGTAGCATTTCAGTAACAATTACAAAAGCAATTTTACTTTCACCAGTTATTCCCTTCAAATAGCTCTGGAAAATCCCAGAAGCTCTTATGTGACTCATGGGCCAGTTATTGTTCTAAGAAACTTAAATAGAATTCTCCATTTTTCTCCTCTGATGCTGTGGCTTGTTCTAATGACAACTGCTATTTCAGTATTCTGGCTTGCTGTCCCCATTAAACCATTTAAATGTTCTAGTGATTTTAGTACCTTTCATCTAGGTCAAAGTATCCCAGTTTCTCCTTGCCCCTGAAAGCAAGGTAAATATAATTATTCAGACCATGAGCTTCACATTCAGATTGAAAATATTGTCACAGCTATATCATCAAGTTTTCCAGTAAGAGACTCACTAACTGTTACTTATAAATCTCTTTTTCAGACTTAGTATAAAATAGAATATGATCTGCAGTCAAACGAGGCAGATATATTCCAGTCATTAGTTTTCACTGTCCATTGGGGGTACAGGGGGAGGTAGGAGAAACATTCCAGGTTTGACAACACTGTATAATTTGTCTGCCCAACAAAATAGTCTCTCTGGGTCAAGTTGAAATGAGCCACCTTGTCAATTAGTACCAGCATCTTCTCCAGTAAATAGATCTGTCACTTCACAGTGCTTCATTGTGTGTGGGAAAAAGTTCCCAAAAGTGAAAGTTGATTATGGTATACAAATCTTTAGTTTTGTAGTGGATGAATGGTTTAGATTTTTAGAGCAAAAACTATCCTCTGGGGTAGCTGTGATTTTTTAGAAAGTAGATGACAAAAGAGACAGTTTTGGGCAAGCATGTATATAACATGTATTCCATTGGGCTAGAACTGAGCTTCTGTTAAGTAGAACGATTGATATCCCTGCCCTGGCATCAATTTTATAGTCTGATGTATCTGAGGTCAAGGCATCTACTGAGAAACCAACTCAAACAGTCATGTACCTCAGGCATGTCTGGAAGACTGGAGGATGGGTAGAGTCAATAGTAACCAAAGTGCAAAGTAAAGGTCACTAGTTTCCACAAAATAATCTATCATAATAGAAGATGAAGTCTGGCTCAATGACTAAGATTCTGCAATTGAGTATGAGGACAAGAAGAGAGAGGTAGTTCTGTTCTTAAAGTGTTGACTGGTGAAAATAATGTTATCTGGAATATAACAAGTGACCCTTGCTGGTTCTTTCATTTCTGTTCTTATCAATAGTTAGACATATGGACACAATTTTTTTCCCTACTGAAACTAAAATTACAAATGCATATTTGCACACTTACTTGTATAACAGATTAAAACCTCAGTCCAGGTATTGGAACAGCATAATTACATCCACATATAAGTATTTGCATATGAAAGTTCTTGATTTGCATGAACAATTAGAAGTACTCTTTTTGCTGATACAAATGAAGAATACCTTTGGAAAATTGGCCTCATAATCTCTAATCATATATGATTGAGTGCTGCATATAGTACAAGGAAAGCTTTAAGAATAAGAAGTCATTTAGGCAGATTTTCTCTCCAAGACATACTTGACAGAAATTTTTAAAAAGCATTATTATGTTTAAAAATTGAGCGTTCAAAGGTCCAAAGCTGAAAGAGGTAAGGGACAATTTGGGGGCTTCCTACATGAGCACAAAATGATGCACTTGACTAGCATAAGAACACTTTTATAAATGTTGTCTTTAGAAGCAATTGTAATTGTTTGGTTATAATATTTACACCTCAGAGAATTAAAACCCCAGATAGGAAGGAATTCTAGAAAGTCATTGGTAAGTTTAAAAGGGTCAAAGCTCTTGGTTTAGAAGGCAAGGGGCCATGTTAGGCATTTTCAGTCATATTCCCCAGGTTTCTGTCTCTTCAAATAAATTTTGATGTGAACTAAATATTTCCTAAGGGACAGTGAAACTCACATTAGAATTTTAGCAGTTGTCAAAAAGCCCAAGAGCTCTCAGAAGACTGATTATTTAACATGATCTTTGATGTCTACTTTCTATCCAACATGTTTGGTTTGTCTTGGGCATTTCTCTCCAGTTATCAGTTACTTAGATATGTCACATTGCTTCTTGTCATGAACAGGTTCAGAAGGAGCAAATTTTCAATTCTGCCATTTATGTACTTCCAGTAATTACACTTCACTTATTAGGTCATGAGAAATGACATTTTGTTTCTAAGTGAATAGAGTTGTAATGAGTTCACCTCAGATTGTTAAATTTTAAGTCTGTAATTGAGGAGACTCTGCCCTTATAAAATTACTATGTAATAAGACGTTCCCCCCACTCCTGCTTATCTAAGAATATAGCCATCATGAATACATAAAACAGATGACTCTTAGATGGCTTCTGACTTATCTATGCAGAATAAGCTGAGCAGATGTCTTGTTTTAAATGGGACAGAAAACAATGGTACTCTCCATTTTCAGACAGTACATATGGTCAACCCAGTCTTATTGGGCTAAATTCAAGGTGTCAGTGGGCTGACCATACCTACTGTTTGAAATGGGAGAGTACCACATCTGTCCCATTTAAAATAGTACATCTGGTCACCTTAATACAGAGAGAAGTTGAAAAATAGATCTTTTCAAAGGGCATTGGGAGGCTATGCTGGGAACACACAACCACAGTTCAGCGACTCAGGGTGCAAGAATGTATTCTGGGTTAGTGGGGCAAGCTGTCTCCTTTCACTTCCTTCAAGGCCCACTTGGACTTATGTCTCTGCCAGGAAGGATTCTGGGCCTCACTCTCCCTCATGTTTCATTCTTATACTTTCAGGTCTGTTAGCAGTTCCAGAAATTGTCATTGCCTTGGCTTATTAATTAAATTTAAATTTAGAGTTAATTCCCAGTTGTTTCATTCATGTATATGTATATATGTGGAGAGAGAGAAGTAGAGGTGTGACTATAATTAAACTGAATATATATATATGTATATATATATATGTATATATGCGTGTGTGTGTGTGTGTATGCAATATATGTGTATGTATAAGTGTATGTGTATTACAAACAAAGAGTTCATCCACAATACTGGTAAAAATTTTTGTTTGTTGGTATTACTCTCATGGGAGTGGGTTTTGAAATCTGGAGGATTTTTGAGGCACTTCAATAATTATAAGGCCTTTTTATATCTGTGATATCTTATGCTTACAGTAACCTTATCAGGAAGGTGAGGAAAATATAATAGTTCTTATTTTCTAAATAAGAAAACTAAGATATATATATAATGCGATGCATAGGTGATGTGATGTGGACTTGTACATCTGGAAACTATCTAATTGTTACCAATCAATATCACCCCAATAAGTTTAGCAATAAAACAAACAAACAAACAAAAACTAAGGGGGTTTAAATGATTAGTTCAAAGTGATAACCTAGCAACTGAAACACCCAGGGCTAACTCAATCTTTTTTAAAATTTTTTATTGTTTTTAACAGAGAGAGAGGAGAGAGAGAGAGAAAGAGAGAGAGAGAGAGAGAGAGAGAGAGAGAGAGAGATACAGAGACAGAGAGAGAACTGAACTGGGGGAGCTCCTAGTTCAGCACATGGTTCCACACGGGCCGGGGCTGGGATTCGATCCCTGGTCCCCGGTGCTGCAAAGTGAGCGCTTAACCCACTGAGCCATCCCGGCTTCCCCTAACTCAATCTTAAGTTCTCTAGTTTGGTGATCTTTCTAAGTACAATGAGGCTTATGTCCTCCTCTCTTATCGGTGGTAGTGCCTACCACACCCTTATGTAAAGTGTACATCCTAAGCTAATACATACTTGTTAAATTAATGAAGGTTTCTTCCTTAGGGGTAACAAAATGTGCTCAGATCAAGTGTGCTTAATGGTCTCACCTGTTAACCCAACTACAACCTCTTAAAAAAATGCTGAGACTGGGGAAGCTGGGATGGCTCAGTGGGTTAAGTGCTCACTTTGCAGCCCCGGGGACCAAGAATCAAATCCCGGCCCCGGCCCAAACGAACCCATATGCTGAACTGGGGAGTGCCCCCAGTTCAGTTCTCACCAGGGTGAGACCCCAGCCCAGTTCCTGCCCTGTGCAGTCCTGCGACCACCTGTGGAATGAAACTATGTGAAAAAATCGATGATGTGCAACTATGGAGACTGTTCAGGGCCCTCCCCCTTCTCTCTGTCTCTGTATCTCTCTCTCTCTCTCTCTCTCTGTCAAAAACAATAAAAATAAATCTTTAAAAAAAATGCTGAGAGAAAGGGCTACAACTTAGAAGGTAAAATTGTCATCTTACATATCCTGAATATGTACATCATGTTGCATATCATCTATTTGGAGGGAGACGTGAGTACTCATGGGAGATACCATCAATGTATATCTGATGAAACAACAGAAGTGCAGGCTCTCTTCCACTCCACGGATTGCTTTCAGGAGCACTCAGTTTGCACACCTGCCAGGTAGCCTTGCCTGCCTGTCTAACACCCACTCATTCTATCTTGTGTGGCCTCCCCCGGGCCTCACCTCTGTTACTGTACTGTTGCATGTATTTGTCCCACATTTCATGCATATCTCTTTTGTCACTACTACGAATACCTGGAGTGAAGGGCTAGTCCCTGAGCTCCTTTTTATGTCTCTCAAAGCCTCCTAGGTACTTAATATATGCTTCTTAGATGAATAATAGAATTTAAAGCTGAATTTATGTTACATGTTCCAGCCATCTATAGGCATACCACATCTAATCTGAAGTATCAGAGTTTGGGAGCAATAGGAGGCTATAAAAGGAAGTGGTAAGTGATATCTTGAAGACAGGTTAATTACTGGGATGTGGATGAGCTTCCATAGCATGTTCAATACACATTTCTGTAACAGATTGCAAGCTTTCTGAAGATTGCATGAATCTCAGCACAGTGTATGGCAAAGAGTACATACTCAGTTAGTGTCAGTGTATTTAATAGAAGATATTTACAGACAGGTAAAAAAAAATACCTTCAGCTCACTTCCTCCTTTGAGCCATCAAAATTCACTGTTTGGCTAATGATATGCCTTCCTAGCCCACGAGATTAAGGTCTGGTGAGAGGGAAAACTATAGGAAGTAAAGAGGACAGACAGTACCCCTGCAGAATGAATGACCTGCAGGGTTAGTAGTTGCCCTATATTCCTCAGAAGTCAGGAGCTGCTTGGCTGTATCTCAGTAGCTGAAGAAAATGCACTCAAAGTGATGTGAATACAGACACTTGAAACACAGAGAAAGCACATTTCATAACTCATAAACAGGCCTCACACCCATGCAAGTATGCATTCCAAACTTGTGTTGGACTTCGCTAAAACTTCCACGTATATTTCCCAAAGCAAAAGCAGGAAAAGCTGACATTTTAAAAAGGCACCTCCAGGTACTAATTTTCCCATTTAATTAACACCAGATGATTTTCAGACATTCAAACATTAAATGGATTACCCTTTACTATAAGTGTAAGTCCAGAGTTTCTATCGACCCTTCCTGAGAGCTGCGATATTTATTAATGTGATATCCTCAGCAAAGGCAAATAGGATTTTTCTGCATGCTGAAAGATGCTTTTCATCACCTCCTCTAGAATCCAACTGGTCATCCAAGGCCTGTAACTGGGATTTGCACGCAGTGATCATTAGAAAGAGCTGCTCCCATGAAGATCCTCCACCATATCTGTTGCTTCTGGAGCAAGCTAATAATGGCTAGGCACACAGAATCCTGTGTTTTAGCAGATAAGAATTCAGACTGAAGTTGTTCGGGATGTTCAAAATCACATCAGAGAGAATAATTTGACATGAGGATAAATAAATAATATATTTATTAGTTAGCCTGCAAATAAGTTATTCCTGAAAAATATACCTATTGGGATCCTATCTTTTTGAGCAAAATTGGACCTGCCAAATAGGCAGAGCCACGCAGCCACTTCTAACTTTAATATTCCTGCGTTGGCACAGGTATTCCCTTTTTGTGAGAGCTTTTCAACCAGAAAAGCTACTGTGTGAATATATTATTCTACATATTGACTTCAGACTGAACAGGACTGAAGCGTGGTGGAGCAGTTTACATGCATGGCATACTAACTAATGAGCAGAGGAGTGGAAGGAAAGGAACAGGAATAAGACTGACACTTTCAGTTTTATATGAGTTAAGTAAAAGGTGGAGCAAGATTCTCAGCTAGGAAAGCTGGTCAGAAGTAACGTATTCTGAGAAAGATTGAAAAAAATAGCAAAAAGTTCTGCCGCAGACATTTTACTCAACTTTGACCAAATAGTGAGCACATAGGATTAAAAAAGAAAAGACACAAATATAAGTGAACTGCTCAGATTATTAGTAGAAATAAAAACTGGCTAATGGATTCCTGCACCTAAGTACCTATAATTAGAGTCTGGATTTATAAAGTGGGATACAGCTTGATGCTTCCAAAAATAGAATCCATAGGACATTTATTTTTAAAAACTTATTTTTGCTACTTATTACAAAAATAAAGAAAATCATTAGTAGGGTATCTAAATCCATGTGATTGGTGGCGAGGCTGCTGATTCCTTTGCATGTCATTGATTACCTTAGAGTAGATGAGTATGATGTTGAGATATGCCTGGAGGTGAAAGTCAGTCATTTTTGGTTTCTTACGCTCTTCCTATGGTTTTGAACTATGAGTTTCATGGTGTATTGCTATCTATTTGCCAGGTATATATTTATATCTTGCCATAGCAACTAAACAACCAACTTCTTAGGAGGCATCACACATTTTGCCTTTTATTTTGCCATGTAGTTCCTAGTATGGTGCTGTCCGCATCCAAACACACACACGTACACATACCCAAGACAACACCCCACCCCTCCTAATGTTTTCACGTGGAGAGGACTAGGATGGAGCTGGGTGGTGGGCATCTCACAGCACTGCCTTCAGACACATTGTTTATGGCAAAGAATAGCCTTCTGCAAGTACTTGGAGGACAGGGGCTTCTGAGTGTCCCCAATGTCTAGCATGATGCCTAGCACAGAGTGGGTCCCCAGTACTTGGCCAATGAAGAGGCACATTTGACTTGTAATTCTATTTAAAATACAGTAGCATGCATTTCTACAACCATTTCACCTCATTGTTCTCTCAAAGCATGATTAGGCATTAAGGTGGAACTAAAATTCAAGAGAAAATATTCGGTCCAATAAGCTTCTAGTGTTAAATGTGACAGGAGAGATGTATGGCTCCCCCAAGCTGGGGAGCTGTGGTGTCCTGAGGTGACCCAGGCGAGAGCAGGGCGGGTGGGAGGGGAGTGAAGCGATTGACAGTTATGCTGAGGAGCTAGAATAGAAGCAGAGGAAGTGACTCAACCAGGGACAAGCTCCAAGATTCATGAGCCAGGGTGGAAGCAGGTGATGATTTGGAAAGCTATCTTAGTCTCCAGCAGAAAGAAGAAGAAAACAGTCTCAACGAAGAAATTGAGAGGCATAGAACGTGATAGAACAAATCAAAGGAAAAATAAGCACGCAGTAGGCCGTGTGAGCAGCTTTGGGGACACTGTTTAGAGTGCTGGCTCTATAGAGAGCCACATGGCTCCCTCCTTCCCTTCCTTCAGGTCCCAACTTACCCAGGACACCATCAACGAGGTTTCCTTGACATCAGATTCAGAGCCTAGCAGTCCACTTCCCCCTTGCTCAGAATACCCTCTTCTGGTTACCTTCTTTTCCACATGGCCTTTATGCCTTCCCCAAACACCATTCATTTACTTATGTATTTACGCTCTGTCTCTCTTGAGTATAACAAAAGGTCCACGAAGGCAGGGATGTTCTCTGTGTTTGTTCTCTGTGGCCTCCCCGGCACCTAGAGGAGTGCTCTGGATGGGCACAGTAGGCATGGGATGAATGAGTGAGGGCACCGCGTCTGGGGGAAGGCGCTGAGAACTGGGGAGTGCAGAATTCCTGAGGCATCACAGATTCTTATTCGCTGTATAATCATGTTCTCTGCACTGGCTTCAATGTGTCATCTGTAATATTGTTAGATTTAGGAGAGGTTGGGAGTAGGAAAAATATCGTATTTCCTTGGGGAAGAAGCTGGCCTAGTCCATCTCTTTGAATTTCTTACGTTTCATAGTAGAAGGCTTTGTGATTCTCAAATTTCATGATCTAAATGTTCCTTTTTCTCCCACAGTAAAAACTTTGCTTTTAAATCAAATGAATGTCAAAATTTAAAATCAAATGAATGTCTAAACTGTTCTCATTGTATTGACAATGGCTGGATTTTTTTCCCAGTCAGCCTTTGCATATCTTAATAAAACACACACACACATACACACACACACACACACACATGTTGTCCAGAAAGTATCCAGTCATGTAATATGAAAAATAGAGTCAGTTATGGCTGGATTTTCTGGACAGCTGCTGTATGTACACACACACACATATATATATACAAACATAAGAAGAAGAGTTACCAAATAATTATTGATGTTAGCTTTCCATTTATTCTGTAGATGTAAACTGGTTAATATGAGGGATGACTATAAAAAATCTAGCCATTTTTAATATAACTACAACAGTTATATGATTGCATACTTTCCAGACAGCCCTCGTATATCCAGTTGAACAAAGGGGAAGGACATTCAAAGCAGTTTTACTGATGTATTTTCTTTTTTACCACCTGTTATTTAAAATAATTGACCAAATACAGTAGACATTTCCTTGGTTGTTATTTAGAGCAAGTTTTGAGCTCAAATCAATATGATATTTTGCTCTGTAAGTATTGAAAATCATTCTACTGTTGTCACTAATTGCTTTGGTATTCTGCAAAAGTACAAAGTGTCAGCTATTTATTAATAAATCTGTTTTTGTAGTAGGGGTTGCATCTTTACTGTTTATCATGTTCCAGCAGTAAAATTATACTGAAGCCCTGAATAAAGCATCTGATGAAAGACTCTGTCAGTGTGTGGCATATCTGTTGATTAAAATGCAGGTAAAGGGGTGCGCAACGAGGACAATATACATGAAATTCTTCCAAAGCCCTCATCGCCAATGATCACTCTTACATGGATTAAAAGCTGTCAGATGTAATCATTTATCAAGCAATTGTGAAACATGGAAATATAAAATTAAGAAGAGATTTCTGATGGCTTGTCACAGTCAGCCACTAAGCTAGACTTGCATAGAATTCATGAGATTAAGTAGATAAAACACACATTTATTTGATGCTCTGGTACAACTAAATTGAGAAAGGTGGTTTGCAAGACAGATTTCTTATCTCTTTTACTCATTCGTGAGTGATAGAGAAAGCAGTGCTCTATCTTCATGTTTTTCACAGAGCTCTTCAAGAGACACAAAACATAGCTCTAAGCCATTCCGGGAAACAAGATTGTTTTCCCAGACAAGACAGAATGATGGAAGAAGGTACCTTTTTATTATACTCAGGCCATCATGTACCCAAATGTAGTGCTATATGTGGATGTCTATGAAGCATAATTTGAGGAACATTGAGAAAAACTTCTTAGCCCCCGAGGATCATTTGCATCAGCTTGCCATAGTTTCTAAAACCATCACCACTGGGCTTGCCAAGTCCCATCGATGATCCCCCCCCTCCCCCCGCCCCCGGCCCAATTTAAGGATATGTTTAAGAAACAGCATAAAGATGACACCAACAAATGAACTGCATCAGGATGAGAAATATGAGATCACTTTTGGGACACTGCCCTTGAACCTCAGAAGATCCAAAGTTGTTTATGGAACTCCCCGTTAGTCCAACAAACAACAGGACTGTCCCTGAAAAAAACAAACAAAAAAACCCCACACACACACAAAAACCAAAACTCTAAAGATTTTCAGAACATGTGAATTAAAGGTCTAATACTATGTGCCAAGCAAAGAGGGAGGAATGCAAAGTGACTTCTGTTCTTAGTGGGAGGCAAGTATATAAATAAATAACAACACATGCGCAATATGCCAACTGAGGAATGCATTATGTTGCTTGGAGTATGTAGAGAAATTAGTGACACATTGGGCCTTGGAGGAAGGATTGAATATAGCTTGATGGCAAAACCTTCTAGAAGGTTTAAGAAGTCATCTGGTAGGCCAGCAAGTTTAAATGATGGCAAAAGAAATGTAGAAAAAGAAAACCACCTTGCACAGAGCATGGTAACTCTCCTGTTATCCCAACTTCTACTTCCCCCTGCACCGCCTGGCTCATTTATTCTTCCCTTCTGTAGTACCTTTATTCATGCTGTCTCATGTAGCACTAAAGTATTCACATATATTCCCTCGTTTAATCTTATAGCCATCTCCAGTGGTATGCAGGTATAGCAAAGATTGGCCAAATGATACAGAAAAGGCTTTGAGTGATGGTTTTTTTTTCAATTTTTCCAAAGAGACTACATAAAAGGACTCCATTCTATACACAATAAGGGAGAAGTTAATTTCTTACATGCCATGGGTGTCACAGGCCATTAAGACTTAATGCGCTGGTTGAGAAAGCATAGCATATTCACTAACCGTAATTCTTCTTTGTTCTGACCCCAAAGATAGAGAACATTTTCAGTCTTCCACAACGTGAAGTGTTGCCGAGTGACAGAGTTCTCGTCAATGGGAAATGTGGAGAATTGATATGTGCCACTACTCAACCAGGCTAATAAATGTCTGCCCATGCTTTTCCAATCCATTGACTGTCATGGGAGGACCTGATGACATAGAGATGAATGGAACCCTAAGGAGGAAGGGTCCTGAATTCCTACGTCACAGTGTCAAAAGGCGATGGTCAAACACTGTTCCTGAACTGTCATTCAGACAAGAAATAAAGTTTTATTAGATGAAGCCATTAAATTTGGGGAGTTGTTTTTTAATATGATTACCGTAGCCTTCCTTGATGAAGATAGTGGAAGAGGTCCAGTTTTCCCAGGTTTGCCATTAAAAAAGGAATGAATCAGAGAAGAGAAAATTGTGACCAACGCCAACTGGCAAGTATCTTTACACTATCTCCTCTTCGTAGATCGCAGAACTAGGTTCACCAATCACTGGTTATTAAAGAGCTTTTATGCCACGGGAACGAGGTCCAGCATAAAAGCTCTTTAATAACCAGTGATTGGTGAATGTAATCAACTGGATATATACGTTGGCTTTGAGGATAAAGCCCTGTGATTGTGCTCCCTTCATGCGCTGGCTGAGCATTCACCCTTTTAGTTACCGCTAGCAAATTGGCATGACTCCTGTTTTCTCATACCCAGTGCCACAAAAGGCCCATCTTTTTACTTGTTCTGTAGCTCTGTGCTCTGCCAAGTATGATCTACAGGCCAGCGGCATAGATATCCCTGCGACGTTATTAGACATACAGAATCCCAGGCCCCATTTGAAGCCTACAGAACCAAAAATCTGCATCTTAACAAAATCTCCAGGTGATTCTCACGTATGTTCAATTTCGAGAGAGCTTGCTCTGTAGTGTTGCTATATCCTGAGATTCGCTCTCCTGAACTAGAGTGCCCCAGTACCTGTTGTCTCTTCCAAAAGTATCTTTATCTTAGGACCTTTCTCTGCCTTCTCTTACCTTGACCACAGCATTATCTGGCTGCAGCTGCATTGACACGTGGAGACCTGCTTTGGCTCGTGTCCAGCCTGGCTTTGACTTCCTTGCCTGTAGTCTAGCCACTCCAGAATGAGAGGCTGTGCCACAAGCAGGTGTCAGCTCTTGTAAAGTAGATGTATACTCAGAGGAGCAACATTTTGGTGCTCTGTAGTTATTGACACCTTAGTTAATTAATGCATAATATTAGTGCCACGCACTGAAGGGACCTCTATGGAAAACAAACCCTAGACTAGTCAACTACTATGTAGGCCTGTATTGGAGGGAAAGGATAGATTAGGACGTAAGGAGTAATCTTGTGAGGGCCTGTCTTGTTAGGTGTCTGGTTCCATTAATTTTGGGGTTCATTAGTATTTTATAATCCTCCTCCACTATGCAGCATGTTGGCTTGCTTTCCTCTTATGGCATTGTAAAAATAAAAGTAATGATATCAACTTCCCTGCCTTTTAAGTGCGAATATATCACTGTTCTTAACTGAAATACCTCAAATGTCAGCAGAGATGGGTCATAGCATCCTTTTTCCAAATTCTGCATTTTATTGCTATCCAGGCATCTGGCTCTTAGAACCAGCTATTAATATGAACAGAAGTGCAGAGGCTTTTACGATGAGGTAATACAGCCATCTGTAGTCTCTGAACTTGTTCTCCGACTGCTAACAGGTAAGGGATTTTTTGCTGGCAACATTGATAGCCGTCCTTGGAGTGTGGTGGGAAAGAATGTGGGTTCATGGGCCCATTGGCTCGATTTAAAATCTGGCTGTATTTATTCACTCTGTGAGCTTGAAAAAAATTGTTTAACCTCTCTAGATCTCAGTTTCTTCATCTCAAAATGGATTCACAGGGTTTTTGTGAGGATAAATAGATAAGATATGGAAAGTTCTTAGAACAGGCAACAAGTTGCACAAGACAACTGAGAAAAATCAGCCCTTGTTTCTTGTGTCCATTTGCATCATTGTCATCATTAGCAGGTATGGAAAGAAAGGCATTAAAATATACTAGTCATTATCTTTGACTGAAGTGTTTTCCTCTGTTTCCTGATTGAAAAATGTTTGAGAATTACCGGTACATAGGGGTCGAAAACAATGATTTTGGATGACAATGGCACCATACATGGAGACCCTAGATGCCCAAGAGACCACATGGGGGCACTGGATATAGAAGTTAACATAGTAATTACTTAATTCATTTAGTTGAACATTATCCTTTTCTTTTCCCTTACTAATAATCTAGCTTCCTCCAGAATTCCAAGTGTGATTTCCCAGGTAGTCACAATTATACATGGCCTCAGCATTTTTGAGTTGATCCAAGATATAAAAACAAAAATATTGTCTGTGCTTTCCTCTATTGGTCCCTGGCTTTGGGAGTTCTTCTTTGAGACCAATCTTTCTTATAGTGATCAGTATCAAGGTGATAAGGAATAACAACAGCTTAGTTGTCAACTATTATGGTTCAGATACCTCTTAAGACTTTCAGTGTCTCATGCGATTCTGATATTCCATCTCACATTTCCCTCTTCTATGTTGTTCAATCATTCGTTAATGATAGCAAAGTGTAACACACTTACAGGGTGTTGTGTGCTCTTCAAACCTTTTCAGAACTGATTTAAAAACCATTTTATGGGCCTGTGCAATTCATCCAAACCCTGAAATCATTTTTCTTTCCTCAGCTTAAAGCTTTTCAATTCAATACCTCCACTGATAAGCCTTAACATTATAACAGCTTAAGGCTTTCTTTCTCTTAGACGTGTAACGGGGAATGACTATTGTACCATTGCCAGTATTTATCATGAGGTTTTTTTATGGAGCATATCACAGAGTACTAAAACAACCAACATTTACCAACTTCTATTTTAATATTTAGAACATGTCTTTGAACAGGAAATGACAATTATGGCTAAGTTAACTTGTTTCTAGTATATTTTTAGCAGCATTATTTTCAGAATAATAAAATTCTCACACTGAACATATTGCTTTCCTTCAAAAACAGATATTGAAAAGCAAAAATATCTATTATACATTGCTGTTAAAACTTTCAGCCTTTTAAAATTGAAGATTATAGTTTTTCCAGCACCTACAAACCTCCATTTTCACAAACCCAACAGTTTTCTTCATTCAGTACAACTGCTTTTCTAGCTTTATCTTCCTAAGTATATCAGTCATAACTAATTTATCCTCTCCTCTTAACATTCTTATCATTGTGGAATAATTATTGTAGTACCTCCTATGTTCTCTGTTCTTTGAGGAAAATTTTCATGCTAGATTCATTAGTTCAGCCTTCTTTTTTCCACATTGAGTAATACCTTGTATACAATAGATACTCATTAACTACTTCCTGAAAACTGACTAAATGCCGAAATGGGAAGAGCATCAGATATGAACTAGAAGTACTGTGTTATAATTGTGGCTCTGCTCCTTGAACTATGCCTTTGGGGAAGTGTGGCAGGCAGACTTTCCAAGGAGCCCTACTATCTCCACCTCCTGATGCTTACACCCTTGTCTTGTGTGAGCCTTTCCCTGAGAGTATAGGCGACTCTATGATTTGCTTTTAATCAATAAAATTCAGCAAGGTGATGAGATGACATAATTGTATCACATAACATTATAGTGCTCATCTTATTTGAGGTTCTTTCTCTCCCTAGCTGCTTTTGAGGGAGCAGACGACCATATTGGGGAACTACACCTGGCAAGGAATTGTGAACGGCCTTTAGGATCTGAGGCAGCCTCTAACAATAGCCAGTAGGAAACAGAAACTCTCAGTCCTATAACAACAAGAAACTGAATTCTCCCAATATCTGAATGAACTTGAAGGTGGGTCCTATCCCAGCTGAACCTCAGATGAGGCTACAACCCTCTTTCTCTCTCTGGATTCCTAATTCCTTGATCAATTAGAAGGGTAAGTAATTTAAATTTGTACCTCCTTAGCAGTAAAATGTTAGTCCAGGCAACCTCTCAAAGGCTCAGATGAGCAGTCACATATATCAAGCGAGTCCTTTATCAAGGTGTATAGCTTCAATCCAACCAGGAAAAGAGTAGGAATTGCTATTTCGACATCAGGTCCAAATCACATTCTTCCACTTTGATTGCCATGGAAACAATGGATACTTTAGCTCTATTTGTCTGTGTATGCTGTCCTCAATCAGTTGTGATATTAGGTGCAAAAACGGTGATTGGCACACAAAATCACCAAAAGTGCCCTTTTACTGCTATAGCTTCTGCCCCTTTTTTCTGCTTTGGAGAGTGTCTGTATTGAATTATTTTAGAAAATCTATATAAAATGACTTCTTCTGTATCATTCTTTGTGCATCTAATTCTATTCTGCCTCCAACTTTGAATGGCTTACAAGGTATTCCCAAAGGAATATGATATTATACCTTAAAATAAACCATTTTGATTCCCACACTGTGATGATGGACATCTTGGAGAACTAATTAAACATCTAACTTCCCAGGCCCTTCCCAGCTGGATCTTTATGGGACCCTAGAATTTGCATTTTTAATAAGTACTCAAATTAATTCTCATGCTACAAGAATATTTAACAGTGTAACTGACATGAAGGGCTGAGAGAACTCTCAATTACTCCTTGGTGACATCTCTCCTTCCTCTTTAACAATCAATCGTGTGCCCAGAGCTCCGTACTATGCTCTGTACCTATGGTGGTACCAACTTACTCTCAGCTGTCTCTGATGTCAGGAATCTCACACCCTAGAACTTATAACAAGCCTTGGATGCATTAAAACTTTACTTAAGTTGAACTAACAGACATTTTGAAATTTCTTATCATAGACAATTGCAAACATATGCAAGAGTAGGAAGAATAGTTTAATAAAACTCTGTATACCCATTTCTTGCTTTAATAATTGACCATTCAGAACTAAATTTTTTTCATTTATCATCACTTTTTTTCTAATCCTGATTCTTCAAAATTAACAAAAAATAAACCAGACATCATCATATTATTTATAAGTATGTCAGTATGTCTAATCACTATGTTGTTTTGTATACCTGAAGCTAATAAATGTTTAAATAGAAAAGATGAAAAAAGATAATAAACATATTTTTTAAAAACCTCAACATCATTATCACATATATAAATAATAATTTTTTAATATTAGCAGATTTCCAGTCAGTAAGTGTTAAAATTTTCTCAAATGTCTGTCTTTTATCATCTTTCTTTAGTTTATACAACCAGTTTCTGAGTAAAGAACATATACAGTGACTTTGGTTGCTCAATCTCATAGATCTTTTTTACATTTCCTCTCCATCCATTAAATTTTCCCCTCTCTATTTATTTATTGAAGAAACCAGAGTATATTTCCTGCTATGTTTACTCAGATATTGTTGATTGCATTCCTCTGTTCCTTTCATTTTTTATAATTTGAAGTTAGACTTACAGGTTTATCATTTTCATTCAGGTACTGATCTTTGAGCAAGAACACTACAGATATAGAATTGTTTGTTTTCATTAGGGGCTAATCATATCTGCTTGTCTTTCTTTTTGTGATGCAAGAAGCCATTGATTATCAACATCTGAGTTCACTATTTGATTATGGTACATTATATGAGCTATGATGATGTCTAATTCTCTCATTCTTTCTTTATTCAGTAACTAGAATATTTCCTAGAAAGAGAAACTTTACTTCATTAATGACTTGTTTACCTTGAGGTGTATTTCTTTTGGGAAAGGCAGGTGAAAGACCTGATTCTTTTCCTTTATTTACCAGATTTTATTAGGTTCCTGAGCATCTCTCCAAGATGACCAGGGAGTTTAAAAAATAAATATGATATGGATTTTCATGCATTTAAGAATATTTGAAGTGCTTCCATCCATTGCAGTTATTATCCTCACTGATGCTCACATTTTCTTATCTCCTCTTCCAGGTTTTTTACGTTTCATGATTCCTTTGCTGCCTTTTAGTTCATGATATAAACCAAATGTGATGTGGACCTGGTACCGCTCATCTGGATTTTGCCCCTAGTTGCTTACCTGGTCCATCGATACCTGGAAGAGGGACTAAGTATAAATTCTACTTTGCTCTATGTCAGCTATAACTGTTATGATTACTGTAGGCACTCAGACATATGATGAGTCTGGAGTTAAAGGAAGCTAAGCTTAGAGATAAAGGTGTAAAAACCTCATTCTCCTAAGTGGTAGTAAAGCCATCAAAGACCATGCAATTCCTCATGAAGACCGAAGAGATAAGTCTATAGTCCCAGATTACACAGACGTGTAAAGATTGGGCAGAGGAAACGGAGCACGAGAGAGAACTGGGTAATGAGGACAGGGTGATTTAAGAGACACCAGAGAGGGGGAAAGGAAATATTCAGTGGTCAACCACTGGCTGAGGGTTTACAGAATTTTTAAAATTTATCATTTAATAGGCAATTGATAACCTTCATTGGATGACTAAAGAGTACCGTAACTCAAATTGGTTCGGCAACAAGGCCCCAAATCCTAGCTAATAAGAGGATCCAGAACCTGGTAGTTAGACTCCAAATACTCTGATCTGGCCATTGTGCAATGCTGGTCAATCAGCTGCATTGTTGTTTCCATGGCAAACTGCTATCCTCATTAACCCTGGGGTCCAATTCTTTATAATGACATCCTAGCTAGATGGGATTTAGACTCTACTTAGATGTCACTATGGCTGCAATACAGATCTGAAATCTCCACACTCCTGGCCTCATGTAAAATGTGAGAAGGAGGCCAAATTCTCAACATCTTCTGGCATTAGCGGCCTTTGCTCTGGAGCAAAATCCCTTAGCTCATCGCTGCCCTAGGACAAACGTGTGTGTGTGGAAGAGTGGTACTCACATATGTGCGTTTCTTTGTCCGCATACCTATGTTGATGACATTTCTTATGTCCAGGACTGTCACACCTTTTTGCTCAGTATTCTGCCACTGTCCTAAACACCTGTAGGTTAATAGACCTGGCCTTGACAGAGTCAAGCACAGTCAGATTCAGGCTTCTCAGCCCTAATAGGACAGCGCCTAGTGTATATCTGTCAAGAATAGGAAGGAATCGGCACTATTTCAGAAACAAGCTTTAATCAGAGAGCCGGACTCCTACTGAAGTTGACCCACTCGAATTTGCATTTCCCCCAAAGCTCTTCTACCTAAGATTTCTAATCTGGTTACATTTGTCTCTCTGGTCCCTGATCTTTATTTATTTATTTATTTTTATTTATTGGGATAACATTAATTGATATCAATTACATTGTTTCCAGGTGTACAATTCTATGTGATATTGTCTATACATCGCATTATATGCTCACCACCCAGAATCAGCTCACTTTCCATCACCATCTGTTTGTTTGATTCTCCCTCCCTACTCCCCCCCACCCCTCTCTGCCTCCCATCTCCCCACTTACCCTCAGAAAATCTGGTACCTATTCTTACACTGTTTTTCTCTTATGGATTATCCTTCCCTTTCAAAGTTCTGTTCATTCATTCATGCATCATTCATTCATTGGTTACATAGTCATTTAGGAAGCATGGTGACTTTGCTCATGCTGTTTCTTCCCGTTGAAACCCTCTCCTTCTTTCTATCTTATCCATCCAAACTTATTCCTCCTATGACATAAGACTGAGTGACCCCTTCTCTGTGCTGCCTTAACACGACTTTCATTCTTCTACTGTACACATCGCAGTGAAGTTATCTGCTTTCTCTTCGAGTGAGGTCTCTGAGTAAGGAGACAGGCTTTACGTATGGTTGTATCTCTCGAGTGAGGTCTCTGAGTAAGGAGACAGGCTTTACGTATGGTTGTATCTCACGTATATAGGAGTTCAATAATAAATATTTGTTGTAGTGAAAGATTTTTATTTAGAAATTCATACATGAAAGTCACCTCATTATATCTAGGTTGAGTTGTCCAAATACCATGAAACACAGCAGAACTCTAAGAATTTTTATCATTTATTTGCTTTAGCATCTACACATACATATGGAATATTCAATATAAACCTTCAGCATACACTTGGGGGTATATATGAATATGTGTTAAGGGGAGGTAGGTACAGATCTGGGTGTATAGACTGTAAGCAGGTGAACTCTGTAGATCCCATAACGAATCCAGAGGAGGGAGATAGCACTTCCAACTTTAAAGGTACCACTTAAATCTCCTCTCATTTTTGCCTCTAACATCTTGTTATTGTACCTGGATATCCTTATTTTGAATATTTGTAGCATTAACTGCTTTGCAGTACTGAATGTATTCTAGAATAATGAGCTATTTCATATCTATAGTACATTTACCTTGTACATTTTGAGCTACGCTCTAAGCCTCAGGAAGGCCAAGGTCATGCCTTGTATTTATGTTTCCTACAAAATGCCTGGAGTGGAGCTGCCACTCGGTAGAAACTCAGTGAACTCTCAAGGGTGAGTGGATAGCTATGGAGTACCCGTGCATGTCATATTAGCTTAAACAGCATGCAGATGCAGGGACAAAAGACGCACGCTTTCTAATGAGGTTATTGAAATGTGTTTGACTCTGTACCTCAAACAAAAATAGAAGCAAATACCTCTCTGGGTTTGGATTGTGCCTGAAGTTTTCTAACCATAAACACCCAATGAAAAAAGGTCATCTCATTTGAGTTATCTGAGGTCTCTTCACAGGGCGTCCCTGTGGCAAGAAGAAGGGATAATGATGATCGTGTTTTTCAGAGGAAGCTTACTGCACTGCTCTGTGAGAGAGTTAAGAAGGGCATTTAGCATTTGAAAGACTTCTCAGATATGAAGAGACATTCCGCAAAAAGTTATTGTGTCTGGAATAATTTTAACACCACCAACAGAGACAAAAAATGACTATGTGTATTTCTAAGAATTATTCTTTCACATTGTGTTCACAAAATGTGGTCTCTTGAATGTCTAGAAGAAATGTCATCCCTAAATATTTAATACTATTGGGTTTCCAACTTGAAAAGAAGGAAAAAAATTGAAAGAGTAAGAATACTTTCAGTGACAATTCTTTGAATTTTTGATGCCCGCTTCCTTTTCCAAAAGACAAAATGCATTTCTTAAATTAATGTGGCTGATACTTAGTAAGCCTGTGGTTAGCCTTTGCCATTTTCATCAGGCAGGGTCACTTTTATAGAATTTGTAAGGGTTTGCTTGGTACGTGTTTGGGATAGAGATCCCTTGTTTCTCTCTCTTGCTCTTACCTTGTGAATATCTCAGACCTCTTGAAGGGCAAGGACTAGTTTAGCAATGGTGCATTATGCCTCTTTTTGTTTTTATTGGGATCTAGTTGACATATTATACAGTATTCGTTTTAGGTGTGCAGCATAATAGTTTGATATACTTGGGCTGTCCAGGAAGTATCCAGCCACGTAATATGGAAAATAGAGGCATTTATGGCTGGATTTTTTCCAGAGAGCCCTTGTATGTATGTATATTATGAAATGATCGCCACAATACATTTAATTAACAGTATATCACTACGTATAGTTACAAATTTATTTTTTCTTGTGACAAGAACTTTTAAGATCCATCTGGGGGAAGCCGGGATGGCTCAGTGGGTTAAGTGCTCACTTTGCAGCGCTGGGGACCGGGGATCGAATCCCAGCCCCGTCCCGTGCGGACCCATGTGCTGAACTGGGAGCTCCCCCAATTCAGTTCTCTCTCTGTCTCTGTATCTCTCTCTCTCTCTCACTCTCTCTGTCTCTCTCTGTCTCTCTCTCTCTCTCTCTCTCTGTCAAAAATAAATAAATAAATAAATAAATAAATAAATAAATAAATAGATAGATAGATAGATAAAGATCCATTTGTTAGCCACTTTCAAATACAGGGCTGTCTGGAAAAATCCAGCCATAAATACCTATTTTTCATATTACATGACTGTATACTTTTCAAACAGCCCTGTATAGAATACAATACTTCTCACTATAGTCACCATGCTATTCTTTATATTCCCAGGACTTATTATCTAGAAGTTTGTGCCTTCACTGATTATTGTATATGCCATATTTAGCGGGTCTGCAGGATTTTAAGATTATAAACCTTGAAATCAAAAATTAGACAAGATGACCTGCTATGTATTTCACAATGAAAGATAAACATTATATGGATGCAGTTTTCTCAAATGGTATGAAGTGTGCAATTTGCATGGCTTTGTTTTTAAAATTTAATGCTTTTGAGGATTACCATTTTATTTATTGAGCCTCAAAACTAAATGCATTTAAAAGGTAAAGAAAGTCATTTGGGTGACTGGGTTCTTTTTTTGTTCTTCATTGGAGAACAAACTCCTGAACAGCTGAGAGGTAGGTGTGTCAGTTCTTACAAAAGCTACACTCATAATGGTCCTGTCAGTTGCTATTAAATTTAATACGTTGATCAAAATACTGTTCAGAAATGTCTTGCTGGTAATTGGTTTGTAGCTCCTTTGTTTGTTTTTGTTGCTGCTGCAATTGCTCAATCATCACTGTCCACAGTGTCTTCTCTTACAGGAACACAACTCAGTCCATGCCCACTGCCACCTGCATTACCTTTTTCCACAGAAAAGGAGTAATGGACAGACGTTAGTCATTGTCTCACATGTAATTCTGGTTCTGGCTCTAACATTAATTATCTTGATGTTATTGACTAAATTGCTTAACTTCTCTAGGCCTCAGATTTCTTATTGAAAAAAACCCCACAAAACTACAGGGTTTGGGCAGGGAGTTTTCTAGGATCCCTTTCAGCTTTAGCATTCTATGACTTCATATGATCAAATGAAACAAAATTCGTGAAGTACTATATATAAATACAGGCGATTATGATGTAGATGAAGATGATTCAAGCAGGAGGGTGGGAGGAGATTTTGTCTCAGTTTATCCACAAAATTATTCATTGCCCCCTGGATTCCAATCACTGCACTCTTTGCTGAGAGGAGGGATTGGCCAAGGAGTGATATTTCATAACCTATTTATATGATGCTATTTATTTTCTATGATACATTTAAGATTTGTGTGGCTATTTTTGGCACCTTTCACACACACACACACACACACACACACACACGCACAAGATTAATTGCCTGGTCCAAGATCACATATGTAAAAAGTTATAGAGTGAGAATTAGCGTATGTTTGATTTCAAAATGGATTCTCTTTGTATTCTATTATCTTCCAGTAAAAACCTTGCAATAATAATGTTGTAGGAGAAAGGGCAGCACACAAGTAATGTTATTGCTGGATCTGGGCGAGAGAAAGGAGCCCAGTTAAGGGAATAACATCATACAAGAAAAGGTGACAAAATCATGGAGAGAATGTGTGTAGGGGTTATTTGAGTTTGCACAAGTTTTCTTGTGTGGTAGAGCAGAAGGTTGGAGGGATAGACTTGGCCCTGAAAATCTAGGCATTCGTATTCCTGAGGCAGTTTTACTTTATTTTTAATTAAAGGGAGGAAATTTGATGAATCTAGGAAACACTATCCTTCCCCAAGGCTACAAGGATAATCACTTACACATTCAATTATGTATCTCCCTAAAGAATGAACAATAGATAATGAACTCCAAGTACACCAAAAACATCTTTCATTTTAGTAAAGGGGACCCTTTGAAAATGAAGATTTTTCTGCCGCGTAAGTAGGTTGCCAGTTTTGCAGGGTTGCATGTTTTAGGGGGAGGTGAAGAGAAGAGTATTGTTTCTCATTTAATTTTCAGCATTATAAAAGCTTATGTCTCCATTTCCTCCAAAAACATCTGTTAAACTACAAAGCCGATTCAAGCAAACAAAAGAACTTGAAAGAAAGACCAAATGCTCTGTCTCTAAGAAGACATATTTAGCCTGGTTCGAATTGACATTCATATGCATTCAAAAGCAATTAAACTCTCACAAAAGCAGCACTAAACAGGAGTCTGGAGCAAGGCTTGTTTTCAAGTATGTTGAAGCCCCATTTCGGAAGGAGGAAGGCCAGCAGAGCCTACTCTCCTTTGTGGTATTTCTAGCTCAGCAAGACAGTAAACAGACAGCCTTCTTGGGCACTATTTGGTTGGAAAGTCCACACTTATTAACAATGATGGGAAAAAAAATAATAATTCTTGTCACCCTAACCACTCGTCTAAAGTACCCCTCACCTCCTGAGTTTTTAACCCCAATGTCGTAGTGCTTCATAGCACTTGTAACTGTTAAGAATTATTGGTTGATTTTCTGTTGTGTATGTTCATCGTTATACAGTTCATTCAATAAGAAAAAGAATATTGCCTGCTGATATATCTCAGTATCTGCCACTTATAAGTGTTCAATGAATATTTTTAAATTAATAATTGAATGAATAAATGAATGAATAGTGAAGTAATGAAATTCCTGTCCTAGAGGCATAGAAATCACATTCAAGGCCTGTTCAAGCCTTAAGTTACCACTGTATTTCCGTTTATTATTTTACTTTTTGACATCAGAAGTCCTAGATACGGTAGACTGATTGGTGAATTATAATTTTGGTATGCATTGTACTTTCTCACTCTTAGTTTAGCAACTGATAACCTTTCCAGTTTTGAACGGTTCAGTGGAGGAATAACACAAATGCCATATTATTTGTGTTAAAGTTCATAAGGTATTCCTAGATATAAGGCAGCAAAAAATTAAAAATGAGAATAGCTATGGCAAATCCAATATCCTTATCCTTACCCAATTTTTAGAATAAAGTCAATGAAACATTTTCCAAACAGGGAAAGGAACAGAGAAGGAAAAGGGGCATTTATTGAGTGTCTGACACTGCATCAGTTCCTGGGGACAATGGGCCTGAGAATGGGGTGGACATATATAAGCAGGGGGTATAGTGTATCTGAGCTCTGTCTGGTCAGCTCAGAATTCTGATGATAGGCAGTTGACAGGTGGTAAGGCTCTTGGTTACAATGGGGCAGAAATTCTAGAGAAGAGAGGCTTGGAGGTTTCTTATGGGCAAAGGGGTGTCGGCCGGCAACTCACAGCCTTTCAGGGCCTCAGAATGGGCTAGCAGAATAAGGTTAACCTTTCCATTGCCCATGGGAAGGTAGAGAAGGGCTGAGGAAGGACTGAAAAAAACATGAACATCCTGAGGATGTGAACGAGGGAAGTTCCAAGTAACCATACTAGATCTACAACCGGAAGGCTCAGGTAGAACTTTGGACACTTCAGTAAAGTAACAGGAATAGAGACTATCAATCCAAATCTTTGACCAGATGACTGGTCGCCTCAATGGGTGTCAGCATAAAGGGGACGTGTTTGAAGACCACATAAGACAACGTACGTTTTGAAGAAGGGCAGCTTAGGATGTCACCATAAAGTATTGACTAGAGGTTCTCTTTCTCCATTATTGCTTTTGTAATAGTGCTTATTTAAGTTTCCTAGAGATTTGAATTAATATGGGGAAAAGGGAAAGAGAGAATAAAATCTAAGAGCAATTTAAAAAATCTGAATATGGCTTCATTATAAACCTGAATTGACTGAGAAGTGCCTGAATAGGAAGGAATTTACCTGAAAGCAACTTGATATCAGCTTTCTGCTACTGAGTAGAAATGGGAACTTAATGATAGAAATTATATTTGACTATAGAAAACTAAGTTACATTTTTGCATATATCAGTTTGTGACTGAAAATTTGAATCCATTATATAGTCCCAGCAATTTAATTTTTCTTATAGTTTCATCTCCTGATGGTTTTCTCTTTTTTTTTTAATCTACTATTTGTATGCTTCATCTTTTTCTGCTGAGGTCATTCATCATTTAACTAGTTCAGAGACCGTTGTTAAAACAATGTAAAAATATCAAGAGACAAAAAATGCTTATTTACTCTAGTTCAACCCCCCCCCCAAAAAAAACGGTTTTTCTCCCTATTCCTCTCTTGCCTTTGATTGTGTTGTTTCTCTTGCCCAAAATACTCTGCTTCTTTTAATTAAATTCTATTGATCAAGGATTCATTCAGATCTCAGCACCTCAATTCAGCTCTCTAGGTTGTTCTAGCCCACGTTGCAATCACCTTCTCTAAACCCTCTTTTGCTTTTCCAAAGATTTACTTTTTTGTTGTTTGAGAGAAGGTGTGTGTGTGAGAGAGAGAGAAAGAGAGAGAGAGAGAGAGAGAGAGAGAGAGAGAGAGAGAGAGAGAGAGAGAGAGTGAGAAAGGCGGAAGAGTCCAGAGCAGTTGCCACAGTTGTACATCATTAGTTGTGACATAGTTTCATTCCACACAGGTGGATGTGGGGCTGCACAGGGCAGGAACTGAACTGAAGGCAAGGGAGGCAAGAACCTTCGCCATCCCAGTGGTTAGCAGTTGTGCCACAGTTCAGCATATGGGTTTTGCACAGGCCAGGGTTGTGACTCTATCCCCAACCTCATGGTTGCAAGATACGTGCTCAACCCATTGAACTGTTCTGGAGTCCCCACCTTCCCTAAACTGTTAAAGGGTGTTTCGTCTCTACAGCATAGTTAAGTACTGAATTATGCCCTGTCCTTGTTTTCCTAAAAAATGATTTTCCCTTATTTTAACAATTAGATTGTGAACTCCCCAAGATCTCTATCTGTATCTTTGAACACAAGTTCCAGTGCAAGTAGATAATAATTGCTGACTGATTAAAATGTCACAATTAGAGCCAAGGTAACATTTTGATTTAGAATTCAAGTTAAGTAGGCTTACCTAACCTTGATTGTAAAGCCAGCCAACCAACTAATTACTTTTAAAGGAGGTGACCAATAAGATCTCAATTTGAGATGGCATGACCCACACTAAATTCAAAGCATGCCTTAATCAATTTAATATGTGACATGCTTTTCAAATGGCATAACATTGGGTATACTTCCATGGCATAAAGCAAGTGGATAACTTTCATATCCTAAGCTTGTATGATTTTTCTTCTTGAATCTAACATAGTCACATCAATCTAGCAAAACCCTGCCTTGTCCCTTTCTCACCCTTCCCTCTCCTGTATTCTACCACTTAGAGTATTAGCTGTAGGACCTGAGGGCACATTATGACCCAAATCTACTCAGAAAATGGGGTGTGTCTAATAAAGTGGTAATGTGATTGCTTGGATCATTACCCTCGGGGGAATGTAAATGTTGTGCTGAGATTCAAGCTAAAGAATAGAAAAAAGAATACTTGCTGCCTGGTCTTCAAGTTGAGAATGCATTTGAATTTCATCAACCCTGCTGATTCTTAATGCCTATACCCAGTTACTTAGTATGGTAATATTTTATTGGCGTATGTGAATTAGATACTCTTTCAAGTCACTTCTCACAAACATCCAGATGGTGATGGAGATGGATTTGTACCCATCCTCTGACCATCACTTAGGCTCTTATTTGACTTGGCAAGTTTGATAAAGAGCTGTATTTGAACATTGGCAGATTCTTTGATGGGCCCATTTTTAATCATGACAGCATGAGGTGACTTTCGCAGTTCGAGCTTTTTGTTTGCTGACGTTTATCCTCCATCCTTATGTCTCTATTTATTAACAGAGTCCTTTCCCATATTTTGCATTTTAAGTGTTGGGCAAATCTCCAACAGTTATTAAACTTATTATGATGATGTAATTTGTGTTATAGTTCTAATGACAAACAAGTCTTGTTCGTTGAAAAGATGTATTAGCTTGTAAGAGAAGGAAGTATTCTTATATTGAACTTGAAGGATGTCATCGTGATAACTCCTTAACCTAAATCCTCAACACTTCTTCCCCTTCCTTTCCATTGCCTCCGTTTAAGGAAATCTGTTTTACTATACTTCTTAAATAATCACATGCTGATGTGTTGCAGCTATTAGTAATGATGACTAAAGTCACTCTTTTGTGGCAAGGGGAGGACATATAGAATATCAGTAGGAACTATGAGGCTATACTGATAATTCCATGGTTAGACCAGCAAACCTATCTTTTGCACATGTCTGTTACCTTGAACAAGAATCTCCAAAAACACCACGGGTAGATAGAAATGTCACAGAGTCATTATTAAGCAGCCACAACGACTTAAAACTTTCTTGGTGTTTTGAAAGCAGTATTTTCTATTGCTTACTGACCTGTAACTGACATATGTTTCACTTCGCTGATAAACACTGCATTGCTTTTCATGTGAGTCACATCAGCACACTTTAGAATGGCATTTTCATTTTTCTTCCCTTTGCATTAAGGCCACCATACGGCCCTGTGACACTGCATTCAGGACTGGATGGACAGATAACTTATCCTAAAATTTGAGCCTAAAACAATCCTGGATATTTCCTCCCTCAAACTACCAAAGTATTTATGTTTCTTGATAAAACTTGTAGATCTATAGGTGGTACCTGATCCACCATAAGTTAGAATATGCTTGAAAATATGTTTATTTAGTTTTCACAACTTTTTCTATTAGCAGATGATGTGACCTGTCCTATTGTGATACTTCTGAACCACACATTTTTTGCTAGGGTACAGGACTTCAAATTTCTATATGTTAACTCTGAAAGAAGGATTCAAACTATTTACTTGTGAAAATGTGAATAAACTTTTGGAATGAAGACCAAAGATAAATTGAAGAGGTCAGAGAAACTAGTAGTTTGGTTCTGGTAAATGTGGCAGTTTGTTCATATGCATATAACTACACTTATTTTTCACTTTAATAAAAAAAAAAAGAGCATTAAAATAAAGGGACAATATTTATGTCAGGCCAAGAAACCAGAATGAGTGCCATCTGCAAGTCAGAAGGTTCACGAAATATACTGAAGATGAAGTCACTTAGAGACAGGAATGGCCAGCTGGCTTTTCATTTATTGAGAAGGAAAAGTCTTCCCGAGTAATGAAATGACAGAACTCCAAAGGAACTAACTCTACTACCAACTATTAACTTGGAACAGCAAGGAAGGGAGATGGGGGTGGGTTGTGGGACCAGAGGGAGAAAGAAAAAGAATTAAATTCCTCCATTGCTCTGGGAAGAGCACCGGACTTTGGGGATCAATTATGGTGCTAGTTCAAGGTTTAACCTTGACCGAGGGGCCATTCCAGTGGGGGTACTGGCCTGGTGGTTGTAAAATGGGCAGTTATGCCAGTTAAAGAGAGGCTTTATCTCTGTTGGCTTTAAAGTACCACTTGTGTGCTGTAAGGAAAAACTCAGTTCTTCTGTGTTTTTTCTTTTCTCTCACACTACTACCATACAACACTTCTAAGATCAGATGTGTGGAATCTTTTCCCACACCAAGTAATTTTCTGTGACACCAGCTGGGAGGTCCAACAATTCAATGGAATTTGGAAACAGTGCACTTTTGTATTCTCTCACAAAACACTTTTGTGATTATAATGAACTATAGCCATCAAGAATAATGATCTATTTCCCCTAATTTTTAATTATGCTATATCCTTTGACTTTATAATTCCATGTCTAGGCTTTAAGGCTAAGAAAATATGATGATGATGATACACACTTCATGTTATCAAGTAAAAAATATCTTTATCAAATACATATGATGGCAAACGAGGACTTTAAATCACTAAAGACAAGATAGGGAAAGCAATAATAAAGGGTAGTGGTAAGGCATACAATTTCCTGGGCTTGGTTGCCTGGATTTGAACCGTGGCTCTACTACTTAGTAGTTGTATGACTTTAGCTGGTCTCTTAACCCCTCTGGCCTTCAGTTTCCATATCTGCAAAATGTGGAGAATGATATTCATAGCTAACTCATAGGGTTGTTTTGAGTATTAAATGATAGACTGCGTACAAGCACTAAAAAGGGTGCTTGGAAGGTTGTAATAAATATTATTTATGTTTATCAAAAATGTGAACCTTAACTTCTGACAACATTTATGTCAGAAATATAAATGGTAAAATTAAGGGTAACTTTTATGTTCTAATTTTTGTGTAACTGTTTTTCTAATCTTCCTACAATGATTATGCATTAACTTTGAAAGAAATAATAATATTTATAAGTTTTATCGTTGCTGGAGATTTTTAGCTAGAAAAGCGGAATTGTGTTTTTATAGAAGAATTGCCTAATACTTTCAGAAATAACTTTAAGTCTGTATTACTACTGCCACTATGGGATCACTATAATGTTTCAGTTACCCTTTATCACATTTCCTTCTGTGTTTGTTATTTGCCTGTAATGTTCCAGTTTCTAGGCAATCTGTTACACTCTGTTGTGGGATGTGATGCCAGGGCTGGAACACTGTGAACTACATTCCCTAGACTCTTATCAAGCTGGTTGCCTGTTTGGTTCGGTCCATAGAAGGCGGTAGAGGGAGAGTGGAAGGAAGAAAGAGGGGAGAAAGCACATTCTTTGTCCTTGTGTTCATGGCCCTGGCAACAGCAGCTCTCAGGCCATGAACTGCTCCCCACCCACCAGCTGGTCCAGCATCTCTCAGCACCCTGAGAATGCCCTCACCACATCCCCTTAGAGATACCATACCAGGACAGCCTGGCAATACCACCTTCCCAGAGGTCTCTGCCCAAACTCCACTGGGCTCCTCTGAGATCCTAGATGTGGTCACTTCCTGGCGCTTGTCTCCTGTTCAAGACCAGACCACCAATTCTTTGGAGCCCCTTCTTGAGCTCTCGAGTTCTGCTGACACCTTTAGTCCCTCCTGCTTTAGTCCCTCCTGCTTTAGGAGAGGTAACTGCTCCCGCCTGTTGTTATCTCTGGGTTACCTCAGTGTTTTCTCTCCTCTTCCCACTTGAAATCCCTTATACGACATTCCTTCTGTTGAAATCCATAATGTAGGTTTTGTTGTCCTGCCTGGATTCTGATGAAGAGAAGTGGCATTTGTGAATTTGAGAACTAAGGAAGCTCTTCAGGACATGATTTCCTAAATATTAAGAACCTGTTGTGTGCTTCAGAAGAGGTGATGAATCAGCTCTAATCTCTTTTCACATGTCCCGCTTACCTCAGTGCTGAGGTGTATCATCCCGACCCATGCCGTGAAATAGAGAAGTTCTTAGAAAAAAGGCAGGAAGTAATGGTGTCATTTGTGTTCTCCATCAGAAAGGAATGATTTCCGCTATCTGGAACAGATGTCCTGATTAATCATTAGTAAGTTAAATACATGGGAGTTTGTATTATGCATGAAGAGGTGTAGCCATAGGCAATTCCAAACTTCTGGGGCCAAACCCGATGGCACCAGAAAGTCAGGTTTCTCCTGTTGTCCTGTCTTGCCATCCTCAGCATGTGGCCTTTGACATCCTGGTCCCAAGTGCTGGTACATTTCCTCATTCAGGCAGTCAGAATATGGGAACGGGGTGGTATGAGCAGATTTCTCCTTACATTTCATTGGTCTGAATTAGAATGGTCTCACAGCACCTAGCCTAAAGCTGCAAGAGAAGGTGGAAATTTGGACTTTTTGCTTTTTTTTTAAAGCTCTCTAAATAGAGGCTGGTAAGAGAGAAGGGCTATTGCACTGCTCATTATGCAGATGCATAGGCCCGTTACATTACATGGGTGCCCCGCGGTAAACTGCTGTATTCAAGCCCCGGTATGTGGCATTTATATTACTGATGCAAGCGACTGATTATATATTGTCCCTTTAAGTAGAGGGTTAGGTTCTTCATTATTTGCTCTCTATATTTGTACAGAGAAGAAATTTTGTGAGTTCAAAGGGGCAAAGAACAAAGCAAGCTCATTCTGGCATACTTAGCCAGCCATTCGGTAGCATTTGAACTTTCTTGATGATCATTTACCACACAACGATGACTCTCTTCTGTACTTTCACCATTTGCTACAAGGTCACCCTTGAAGCGCTGCAAGGCAAACTCACTGAATTCTTTAGCACAATGCTTTACCCTCCTTCTTAATTATCTGCTGAGAAGAAGTGGGATTGTTTTGCCATTCCAGTGTCCCCTTTAACTCACTGGGATTTGGCTGTGCTGGTGGAGAAGGGGCCGGGAACAGCTCTTGATGGTGCAGCCTTAATGAGACTATCAGCAGCACACTGATGCCATGAGACCTCCTAGCGTCTCGGATACGCAAGCAAGCAACCTGCACAGTACTCTGAAAACCTGGAACAAGAAAAGGATTAGTGATTGTGTTTTATTTAGCTAAGATGAAAGCAGCAATCTTCCCATCAGGCACTATTTATGATTAATTAAGATAGATTTTGCAAAGCAATCTATGCCTTTTGTGCTCAAACGGAGGCATGCTAACAAGAGAGGACAATCACAAAGCTCCACAATCTGAACAGTAATAAGCCTGGCATCCACCCCACCAGCTAAATTCATCTTAGTGACATTTAAGGTTTGGCAGCCACCTCCCAGCCTCATCACAGATGCTAATAGCAAACCAACTGAAATGGATGATGTGGACGATGCCAAACCTACAATGATTTGTATCATTTTAAAAGCTCTGTCCCAGTTTTCTGGAGACTTGCTAGGGAGGGATGAAATATACATCACATGCATGTGGGCTCTGAAGGGGAGGGAAGCAGAGTCAAGGTGAACACACCTCAAGATGGGCTTCAAAAGACAGTTGTGGAGGATGCTGGAATAGCTCACTGGTTGAATGCTTGGCTTGCAATTGCAAGGTCTGGGGTTCGATTCCCAGCCCTGGTCCATGCAAACCCCACATGATGAACTGCAGCTCAACTGGTAACCATTGAGATGGCTCAGTGGCCAAAGTTCTCGGAGGCCCCTGGGTTCCGTTCCTGCCCCTCGTGGCTCCACATCCACCTGTGTGGAATGAAACCGTGTCACGACTAATGATGCGCAAATGTGAAGACTGCTCTGGGCCCTCTCCCCTTATTTCTCTCTTTCTCCTCTTAAACCATAAAACAAAACAAAACAAGCAAGCAAGCAAACAAACAAAAATACAGATTGCGGAGGAGTGCAGGAAAAGGAAGGCAATTGCCTGGACGAATCAAGAATACTTAGAGGGTTACGCTTTTGAAACATACTTAGATGTTCATTAGCATTTATGAACATTTTGTATCATCCATCAAAGTGAAAGTTCTGATCACATTCAGGACCCTGCCCTCAATTACCAAATATGACCAGAGAAATATATTTCAAAGTCACAGGATTAATGTAGAAAACACTAAACAAAAACAAAAACAAAACCAATGACAATAACACAGCAGTGACTTTCTGTGTGCAATCTTCTATATTCCACTGGTCTTAAGTTATTTCTGTAGATTTGGACCTGTAAACTGGTCACTTATTTAATAATCTGTGAACTGGTTACTTATTTAATAAAAAGACAAAAGAAGGGATACATTTCATTAATTTCCTTTGAAGTCCAGGAAAGTTGTTATTCTTCCATTTATTTATTGAATGCCAGCCGTGTGCTAGGTGCTGTGATAGGTTTTGGAGACATATGACAGACCACTATAAGCATGTGTTCTGACTTCACAAAGCACGCTCATTTTGTGGGATTTAGATGAGGAAGTGGACAATGAAAACACAATGTGGTACATGCTATAAGGAGAAAAGAACTGGGTAGCCAGGCCCTCTAACAGACCTAAATTGTGGTGGCACAGGGCAACACAGAAGACTTCTTGGAGACATGGATGTTTAAGCTGTGATATGAACAGTTTTTACTGGGAACAAGGATAAGGTTTGGGTGGGCAAAGGGTAATGTGAAAAGATCAAACATCCTATGAAAAGGATTGGAGGCTAGAGCAGGAACGACATTCAGAAAACAAACTTTTCTTTGTGGCTGGCGGCGAATGTGTGGGATGGGGAAGTGAGAGAGAGGGGTTCATGTGAGGAGAACAGCAAGACATGTACCTGGAGGTCCCAGATCACATATTACAGTTCTTTTAACTCACATTAAGAAGGCTGGGCTTATCTTTAATCACACTGTGCAGATAGATAACATGTAATTATAGTCCTGGAACTCAGAAGATGTTAAGAGCTAGAAATGCTGTTTTGTTCACGATGAGCCCTTTCAGCCTTGGAAGGGAGCGCCTTCAAGAAGACAGTATAGTGTCCGAAGAGGATGGAAGTGAAAGCCTAGAGAAACACAAACATCTATGAGTCGGCAAAGAAAGAGCCCTAACGAAGGCTCAGTATCAGAAAAGTCATTAAAGGTAGAAGTCAGTTTTTCAGAGAGAGAACGTAAATGGCATGTTAAAGATGTTTGACTCTGAAAGTGAAGAGAAAAGTTAGTTGATATTTGAGATGAATGTGGGGCTGAAGAGTAATTTCTTTTTAAGATAGGAGAGACAAGCTTAATAGATGCACACAGACAGGGAGGTTACGATAATCCAACCTGGGGATACAGTTTACCTTTGAACAGCTCATGAGAAGAGGATTTGCTAAGCAAAAGAAGGATGTTAACACATTTGTGGAGAGGCATATTTAACCTACCAAAGAAAACAAAGTGTTTCTTTGCACTCTAGCCGTAGCTTTGCATATGCACAGTGTGATTAAAGATTGCTCTTACCTTCTCCCTGGAGCCAGACGTGTCTTTGGCAATGCTTGTTAGTAATGACTTTGAATATCAAAGTTTGTTTGTTCTTATGTTGTTTTCTTCATTCTCCAGATTTTCAGGCTCTGTTCTAGGTGTAACAAATTCAGAGAAGAAAGCAAAACTGTATTCTTCCCTCAAGAAATTAAGTGTCTGGGGAGGAGACATTTCAAGAGAGTGAGTGAGTGCTAAGCGGGAGGTGTGGGTAAGTGGCGTGAGCTTATGGGGGAGGCAACGGGCACGGCCTGTAGAGGGATCAGGCGGGAATGTTTTCCAGGAGAATTTCCAGAAGTCTGAGAGTTTCATTAAGTACGTGCTAAATCGGGGAAGCTGGGATGGCTCAGTGGGTTAAGTGCTCGCTTTGCAGCCCCGGGGACCAAGGATTGAATCCCTGCCCTGGCCCATGTGGACCCACATGCTGAACTGGGGTGTACCCCCAGTTCAGATCTTGCCGGGACCTATGTGGGCACCCCTGGCCCAGTTCCTGCCCTGCGCAGCCCCACAACCACCTGTGGAGTGAAACTATATGGAAAACTAATGCTGTCAATTATGGAGACTGCTCTGGGCCCTCCCCCTTCTCTCGGTCTCTCTCTGTCTCTTGTCTTTCTGTCTGTCAAAATCAATAAAGTAAATCTTTTTAAAAAATACACTAAATTACATGCCTTTTTTATAGGCTGACCAGACATCCACTTTTAACCAGGACAGAAGACAACAGTACTATTGGGTTTTAAATGAGATGTCTGGTCAGCCTACTGACACCTTGAAATCAGCCCAGTGAAACTAGTGTACCATTTGAAACGGGACAGTACCGTTGTTTTCTGTCCTGTTTAAAATGGTACGTCTTGTCAGCCTAATATTATATCATACAAAATTCCTACCAATTCATCCAAAGACCCCTTTACCTCCAACTCCTTTATACCAGGAGTCAACAAACTTTTTCTATTCTAAGGCAGATAGTTTTAATATAGTTTAATTTTATGGGTCATCCACTCTCTGTGCAACTACTCAACTCTGCCTTGAAGTGTGGAAGCGGACACAGACGATAAAGAAACGGATGCATGTGATACTGACAGTGGTGCCTTGCACCTGAGCCCTGTGACCCTGGGAAACAAAGAGGTAAAAGATCTTCTACCCTTTTGTCTTACAGGGTAATGGCTGGTTGCAAGGAATTACCCTTCCCCACGACTTAGATAAGATTCAGGGATGTCCTCTTGTTTGCAGTGACCAGGCCATGGCCCAGCTTCCCAGATCTCTGTTATTTGCTTCAGTAATAATTAGCTAGTCTATTTTATCCCAACTCATGAATAGAAACAACATGCTTTTTAACCGAAGTTTGGTTAAGAATCTCACCTCCTGCCCAAACTTTGGCCCACATTTAGCTCCAGCCAGCATGTAGCCTGTCCTTAAGGGCGGCACCTGGAAAACACACTGACCTCAGCATAAAACCTTCTGCTGGGTCCTCTACTCTCTGATCCCACCCACATTTTACTCCCTTCCACACGCAGTTATTTCTACTCTTGTCCATTCCTTTCTACAAAAGAGAATCCCTTTATGCCTAACCTTTGAGGTGCTCATTAATCTCATGGTCAGAGCCTTCTTTAGATGGCAAAAAATCACCTCTCCCTATTGCCATAGCTCCCCCTCCTCCACAATAATCCTGACCCATAAAATCCTCTTTATTAAATCTAGATTTGTTACTAAAAATCACTGTGTTAATACTATGTTCCAATATAGTACACTAAAATTAGAATTTTATTTAATTTTCGAGTGACAAAAATATATATTTTTTGATGCCCCTCTCCCAGCCTTTTAATAATCAAAACAGTTTTGTTTTTTGTTTTTCTTAACTCACAGGCCATACAAAAACAGGTGCTGGACCAGATTTGACTTGAAGGATACAGTTTTTCAATCCTTGTTGTGTATTAAAGAGAGTTCATGTTTTAGATTAGAACCTGATTAGATTTAGATCAGAACCTGATTAGTAGGCCTTTTAGAGAATTACCTATCTATTCAATTCAATAAGCATTTATTAAGTGCCTGCCCTATGCTCAACATTGTTCTAGGCCCTGGAGATAAAGTCATAAACAAGACAAATATTGCCCTACACTCAAGGACTTAAACAATAAAAGCATTTTATTTGTATTATTTAACTTAATTAGTTTCTACTGACTCCTACATGGCATGATGCTATTTAATCACAGATGTGTTGTAGATGTTCTATGACTAGCAGCTATTGCTATTCACACAAACCATTGGTTGCCTTGGTCAATGTACTCCACCTTTTCAATTAGATTAAATGCTTCTGCTTATGTAGTAGTCAGCCTGGACACTAGTGCACGAATTCAGACTCTATCATGTATTCTTTCAATTTCTGTGGTCACAATTATTTATACGTTGATGGTAAATTTCAATATTAGAAAGTGCCAAAGATTATTTGAAATCAAGTCAATTCAACAAGAAAGATGAGTATGGGGCACTCAGGAGAGCGAGCAATTCTTCCTCCTTTTGAAACACAAAGTCTCTGATTTCAAGACAATTTTGTTGAAATTCATATTATTTTTATCAAACCAGTCTGCTATGGACTGGGGGTTTTGCCAAAAATTTCTGTGTTGAGGCATTACACCCTAGTGTGACTGTATTTGCAAATAGGGCCTTCCTGGTGGTGACTGAGGTCGAATGAGGTCATTGGGGTGAGGCCCTGTCCCATGGGATTAGTGTCCTTCTAACAAAAGACACCAGAAAGCTCCGTGGCTTTCTCTCTGGGGACAGATACACAGAGCCAATATGGAAATGCAGTGATAAGGTGTCAGGAAGCAGGCTATTACAGGAACTGAACTAGATACCACTTGATTTTGGACTTCCCAGTCACCAGAACTGTGAGAGATAAATGTCTGTCATTTAAGCCACCCAGTTTGTGGCATTTTGTCATGACAACCTGAGTTGACTATTACATGACTTAAGGAATTTTACACAGAAAATTTTGGAAAGTTCTGAGTGATGTCAGCATTTCTGGAATGACTTTTCACTCACCAGGGACACTATTGAAACAAAAGACACTCATTTGAATGTATAAGTTCTTGTCAAGTTTTAAATTACAAATCATATTTTTATGGTTTTGTTGTGTGTGTATGTATATGTATCTGTGGCATGCAGCTCATTTAAACCCCCCATTAGATTATAAATTTCAAGCCCACAGCCACTTACAAATCTAAAGAAAAGTAAGCGATAACATCGCAGGGGTGGCGAACCTATGGCACGCGTGCCCAAAGTGGCACGCGGAGCAATTATTTTGGCACACAGAGCTGTGAATACCATTTAAAAAATTATTGTTTATGCTCTTATAGACATAAAAATAATCGATACCTCTATCTCACTCGATGGGTTGGCACGCGAGTGGAGCGAGTATACTCTTATTTCATAAACTTTGGCACTCAATCGCCAAAAGGTTCGCCACCCCTGCTAGGGGGTATTATGTTGTAGGTTTGTTTTTTTTAATAAGACTTATTGTTTTTGACAAAGAGAGATAGGGACAGAGAAAGAAGGCCCAGAGCAGTCTCTGTAGTTGTACATAATCAGTTTTTCGACATAGTTTCATTCCACACAAGTGGGTGTGAGCTGCACAGGGTAGGAACTGGGTGAGGGGGCCTCCGGTATGGGAGGCCCACCCCTGTGAGTCGGGAGCCAAACCAGGGGCCTCCTACATGGAAGCTTGCCCTGGCAGTAACCGAACTGCCCACTTCCCCCCATCCCATGGGTAGCACACCACAGTTCAGCATGTGGTCTGCACTGGCCAGGGCTGGGACGGGACTTGATCCTCAGACCTCGGGGCTGCAATGCAAGCGCTCAATTGGCTGAGTTATGCCAGCATCCCTAGAGTCTTTCTTATTGTTTAATGTCTCCAGGAAAACAGAACAAAACAAACTAGAGTCTCTTTAGAAGATAAGTACTTATCTAGAAATACAAAGTGAAGGGAGAAGGAGAAACATACTCACAAATAAAATCCAATCTTGGGGAAGCCAGGATGGCTCAGTGGGTTACCGTAAGTGCTTGCTTTGCAGCCCTGAGGAATCGAGGATCGAATCCCGGCCCTGGCCTGTGTGGACCTATATGCTGAACTGTGGTATGCTTCCCATTCAGGAGGCCCCCAGTTTGGTTCTCGTCCCCCAGCTTTGGCCCCTGGCTGGAGTGGGCGTGCCTCCCATGCGGGAAGCTCCCAGCCCAGTTCCCACCCTGTGTGGCCCCTGTCCTCCTGTGTGGAACAAAACCATATCAAAAACTAATGAAGTTCAACTATGGAGACTTCTCTGGGCCCTCTCCCTTCTCTCTGTCTCTCTCTGTCTCTGTCTCTGTCTGTCTCTGTCAAAAACAAAAATAAATTAAAAAAAAAATCCAATCTTGACATGCAAGGAACCAAATTCACTTGGAAGAGGATGCTCAGTCTGACTCACTTCTTCCCAAGGGCTGTGAGTAAAGGCACAGAGAGGTTGCTTGCACATATGACTCGCCAGAATACTTATTACTTTCCTGAATGTTAGGATCTCAAGCTATGGCATTTCCACAATAATTAAGAACATATGAATTTTAAAAAGTAAGACCTAGTGAACTAATGCTAGCATTGATTAGAAAAATTGGATCAGTGAATAACATATGAGACTGAGATTTACAGTTATCTGTTTTTTGAACAAATAATCACTAATTATTCCACTTATAAGAATGAGTCCTCAACAGCCACTCTCACACGAAACACTTTTGTTTCTCTTATTGCCCAGAGCAGAGTTTGATTCAATTTTTCTTTCATTTACTTTTCTTTCATTCTTAAAAACAAGTGCCTACTGTGTGCCAGTGGGTGCTTGGAGCTGGGGCCCTGGAGAAAAATAAGGGCAGGGTTCAGCCTTAGAAGAGTTGGTGGTGTTGAGGAGAAAACACATCCAAGGAATCACAACGCATAATCAGAGCTGTAATATAAATGCTGTCTAAAGAGTGGTGGGAAAAAATAGAAATGGGAACCCTTGTTTGAGTCTGGGTGTCTGAGGAGCCCACAGACAAGCCCAGAGGTTAACTAAGAAAGGCGAGGAAATCATTGCTTCCCATTTCTTCCTCCTTCCAGTCACTTAAATAGTGCAGTATGAGATCAATCCAAGAGCAATCAAAATCAATTTACCAGGCAAAAAAGGAGAGGGTAGAGACGAAACTTTTTATGAACTCACCATTTGAGGAAAAAGACACATTATTTTGATGGCAGTGGGCAACTTGGTAGAAAGAGATTGCTATTAAGTGAAAAATGAGCTTCCACAGGAAGCCATGACAATGAAAGTAATAATTAAATCTTTCTCTAACTTAGGTTGCCTTGTAAGTGCTTAGCTGAAAAATGTGTCTGTACCTCCGGGCCTGCAGCAATGACATCTGTTATATTTTAGGAACAGAAAGCTAATGAGGTGGAATCTGGAGTAGTGAGCTTAATTGGGCTTGTTTTGATTAAGTGTATGTGCTGGGAATATTCTCATCACTTGTCTGAATTGCAAAACAGCCCGTACAAGCCCCCCAATTCTTGCAACCATTTGTGAATCAGTTTAGAATAGATAAAAAATTTAAAAAAATTGTGTGGAGGAAAGAGTAAACTGGAAAGCATAGATTATCTAAAGTTCAGATGAAGTAAGATGTATGTAGTGCTCCCTGCCTAATTAGCAACTTTGGGCCCAGTCATTGCTGCCTGCTGTTTACTGGAAGTGAAGGCATCTGCCTGGAGAAGCGTGAAATGTCAGCAACGAAGGCCCACAGCGAGCGTAGCACCACCCACCTCCTCACTTTTAGAGGATCTGAGGTGCAGAAAGGAAGGGGCTTTTCCAAGACTGCCATGGCTCTGGCAGGGTTTAAGCAACACCTCACTTCCCCCAATGCCTGGTCTTGCTCTGTCCCGCTTGCGCTCCAGCCTGTGAGTCAGCGATCACTGAGCACGGGTGAGGTTCCGTACAGCCATTCCCAGCCACACATGTGGGCTTGCTGACAGAGGTCGGACCACCTCAAGTGTCAGTCATAGCTCTGGGCTGTGTTCGCTCTACTATACTCGTACCATTCTGGACTTTTTATCCTTAAAATGGGAATAGGATAATTGCTTGTATCAATATTTGTTTCAGATCCACCTTCTTTCCTCTGCTGTGTGTTGCATGAGCGTAGCTCTTGTCCCTGTCCCCCTGGAAATTGCACCATTGTGGGCCCGCGGTGCATTTCCATAAGTATTTGTCACATGAAAGGATAAACACCTAAATACATATGTGAATATCTTGACCCAGCCATAAATAGCTGAAGAAAAAGAATCAAATCTTAAAGGGACAAGGAATACTCCTATGAGGGAAGCTGCTCAGCTTTGAGGAAGAGAGAAACTAAAAAATCAAGGTCTGTTTTGAAGGAGGCAAGGTGAGCTTAGCAATGAGAAAACAGAGCTCATGCACATGGGCACAGGCGTGACAGGGCTTTGAGAGACTGACGTGTAGAGCCTCCTGCGTACAATTCACTTTTCCCATTCCATGCATGTCAGTTTACGGGCCTTTCCTGGACACCCATTTATTTCAGACCTTGCATTAACCCTCAAGAGACGAGAGTAAGGGCACCCAGGCTGTTGTCTAGGACCTCAGAGCCAATAATCGACGAACTAGAACACCCCTCAGTAAATGCCAGCCTCAGCAGACCATTCACTGATGCTCACAACCTCCAAATGAGCTTCCATGCACCCAGATGGGCCTCATGCCTAGTGCAAAACCCAGATGATAAAAAAAAGATGCGTATGTGGAACGCACACTAGCTTGAAACACTGGGGGCATAAAGGAATGAGGTCAGAGACCAGTGAGTGAGTGAGTGAGTGAGTGTGTGTGTGTGTGTGTGTGTGTGTGTGTATGAGAGTGAATATGAGAGCAGGCAAGCAAGAGAAATATTATTTGCAATAAACTCCCAAGGTCAGCAATGAAAGTAACTAGAATAAATACTCCTAATAAGGAGGCAAACAAGCAAGAAGGAAAAAACATACATATATTTTATATAAATCCGGAAAGTATTCAGCCATGTTGTGAAAAATAAAGGCATTTGTGACTGGATTTTTTACCAGACAGCATATAATATAATATAATATAATATAATATAATAACATATTATTATACAACCATGATATATTATATAATACAGCCGTGACCATGATAGAATTTGCAAAGCTGTATTTTAAAATTACATCCATGATGAAGGTGTTCAGGCTAAATCTCCATTTTTTGACTAAACCTTTAATTTATATTGGGGTATTATTTGCGGTGATCTTTAGGTGAAACAGGAATTGGAAAGAAAATGGGAACTGAAAACAATTCACAAAACCCAGGAAAATAAGTGCAGATTATATGAAGCCATTTTCCCTTAACTGCCAGCATAAAGGCCCAAACACGCCACAAGCACATGAATAATCGAAGTAAATTTTAATTAGTTTTAATCTTTCCTTGTCCTCCTGTAAATAGGGTGGGCTGTTTCCAAGGTTGTGACTATTACCTTGGCATGTATGTAATATTTACTGGTACACAGAAACACTATGCAACAATTTAGGATAGATATTAAAGAAAAATGCCTCACTCATGTAAAGCGCAGGGACAATTTAGGCTGGCAGAATGTAATTACCCAAACTGGAACATTCCTCAAGGGAGCAAGAAAGCATGAGAAGGCAGTTTGCTATCGTACCCTGTGATGAGAGCAGCAGTTTTGGAAAATGGTAAGAAAATGGACTAGGGATGAAAGTTACACAAGCCAATCTGGCCTTTGCAGTGACCTTCGGAGAGAATTGTGGGAGAGCAGTTGCTGCATTGAAAGACGTTTAAGTTCATTCCATGTGACACTATATCCTCCCTACGGGAGCTTTCAATGTCTCCTTGAATGCTGCTGTGACAGGGAGCTGACGTCCTTCCAGAATGGTCAAAATGACTCCGATTGTGGAGTCAAGAGCTTATATCCTTCAGCATCTACCAGCTGGACCATACTTGTCCTCTCAGACCCGTACAGACTGGCTCTTCCCTCCTCTCCCAGGAAACTTTCTAACACTTCAGTTCAATTCCATTAACTCCCCAGATCTTCCTCCCCTAGCTAGACGTCCTTTCTGATTTCCACGTGGCCCTGAATCCTACATGTCTAGACCCTTAGCTGTTTGACTCCAGTGCTTCTGGCTGCCATTGGTTTTTCCCTCCCAGTGTTCAGCACAGGAAACATTCCTCTTTGTTTACTCGGGTTGGGTCAAAAACTTAACCCCTCCTCTGAGGACAGGCCCTGAGGTCTCTCAGCACCCCCCCCCACTTTTTTTTTAATACCTGATGATGTCCTAACCTTTCAGGTGATGTCCCTTCCCTCCTGATGACAGTGAGCTCATTGAAGGTAGAACTGAGTCTTTACGTATTTATTTATTTTTTGTAACTTTCTAAAGTTGGCCAGGAGCTTTACACATAGTAGGCACCGCATAAATATTCAGTACGTATTTTCTAAATGGCTTTTCCAGAATGTGTATCAGGAGAGGCATGAGCAGGAGGCAAGAATGTGGAAGGCTTTAAAAAGAATTCTGGGGCAGAGTTAGAAGCTGTGAGCAATGTAGTTTGTTTTCAAACAAGAGGTCCAGTAATGGTTCATAAGTGTGTGGTTGTGTGTATGTGTGTGTGTGTGTGTGTGTGTGTGTGTGTGTGTGTGTGTGTGTAGATGTACTCATTGTGTCCTGGGCTTTATAACGTGTAATCTGGCAGGAAGCTTTTTAGACTGTGACCATTAAACACTAACAGCATCTCAGATTTTCACTAGCTAAAAGGTGTAAGGATTTCATCGTTTGTTTCTCACTCCCATTCTGGGTCGATGGATCTAAAAGTTAGGGAGTGAGGAGAGCTTGCTGCTGGCAGTGGGCTCCGCGGGCCAATTTCCACTTTGATCTCATAGGATCCTGGGATGGTCTCTTAACACCAGCTTTCTCCCCTGAGGGGCAGAGTGAGGGAGATGTTGATGAGACATACAGTGTTGTTCACCGTGTCCTTAGAGACCCAAGACTCATGCTCAGATGATTTAGAGACTGACACAAGGCATTCTGGAATGAGGATAAAACATGGAGGTTGCGTCTAGCATCTAAGCCTATTCCTGAAATGTGCGGCTTACATGGTGTGCCATGTCCCACCCGGAGCCTTGCTTCTGTGGCAGAACAACAGCGGTGACCAGATGGCCCCTTTGATCTGAATATATAAGTAGCCGCTCCATGGATTGCAAGACAGTTTTGCCTTCTTGCAACAACACAAAATATAGGCTATATGTCTGGTGATAGAGTGAGACGGTGCCCCTCCCAATGTCGTGCCAGCACACTTGTTAACACACTGAGATTGAATGTAGAGGGAAAGACCGAATGAAGCTTTATGACTTACGTCGTAGCTTCTTTACATAAGCCATTACGCAAATGCGTCAAAAGATATGTGAATCAATACGTCTAAGATAACTTGGATTGGAGCTCTATCCCTATAGCTTTTAAATCGATGCAATGTCTGAAAACATGGGAGGCAGGCTAATTACGTTTTCATTTGGCCCAAGTGAGAAGGGTCACTTTAATAAGCTGTTTGACAGGGTTCAGATAATCTTGCCAAACTAGAATAATCAGCCCAAACATATAAAATTGTAAGCATTTATTTACCCTCTACTATCTGCTAGATACAGAAGAAGGGGTTGCACAGGCAGTAGCTCCAAAAATGTTATCCATGCAATGCATAGAAAAAGCTATGAAAGGACTTCCAGTTTTCTGTCCAGAGTGCAAGAAGCTTGGAAGTCGCCATTTCATCTTAACAAAAGTACAAAGCAGGACAAACTGATAATTCAGCAACTCTTAATAGATTCTTAAGAGAAGTGAGACCACAGGGCAAACTGCTGTCCCCCTAATTGGAGGACCAGCAGACCAGACTCACACAGTTTACCAGAGCTGAAACCCATGAGCCAAACCAACGCTGGGACAGGCCAATTTGACCTGTAGTCAACAAAGTGCTGGAGGCTCAGTGTGAACAACTGTGAGAGTTAAGACCTCCAGAGGGGTTCAGTCATAGTGGGGCTCCCACATTTTCGTGAGTTTTACTTCCAGATTCTCTATCAGACCCTCACAGCGAATATTGGAGAAAAGTTCCCCACTTTGAAATATGACATGGACTACCCACAGGAGAAACTATTTAGCCAGGGTCTAACATGCTAGGGTTTCCTCAGAGCCTAAGTGGCCTGGGGCGAGGGAAGTAGCCAACTGCAGCTCACTCCAGCTAAGGGAGCAGGGAACAACCAAGAAACACTCAGGAAGTTCCCAGTCAGAGGCACAGGCTCATTAAAAGAGAGAGACCTAATCACAGGGCTATAGAACGCATTATACCTTCCTACCTCTCGCCATATCACCAAAGGCCTACCTATATCAATTCCTTTACCTGCTGCCTTGTGTCCAGCTATCAGGAGTATATGCAAATAGTTTGCTTATTTTATGGGCTTGACTTTTATTATTGTTATAAATTTTTTTAAAAAGATTTATTTTATTGTTTGAGAGAAGGAGAGAGAGAAGGAGAGAGAGAGAGAGAGAGAGAGAGAGAGAGAGAGAGAGAGAGAGAGAAGGGGGAGGGCCCAGAGCAGTCTCCATAGTTCTATGTCGTTAGTGGTGACATGGTTTCATTCTACACAGGTGGATGTGAGACCATGCGGGGCAGAAACCAAACCAGGGGTCTCCCACATGGGAGGCAAGAACCTTTGCTTCTGAGCCATCTTGACGGTTTGCGCTGCAATTTAGCACATGGGGTTTGCATGAGCAGGGGCCAGGAATTGAACCCCAGACATCACAATTGCAAGGCAAATGCTCAATTGCTGAGCTATCCTGGCATCCTTGTATTTTTGAGTTATAAGGTTTAAAAAAATAAATTCTGTGCAAAAGCCTTTGCCAAACACATATTTTGCAAATTATAAAGAAAAAGCTATGAAGTAGGTACTAAAGTTATGCCCAATTCATAGATAAGGAAACTAATCGTCATAAAATCGATGTAAGTTGTCTAAGGTCACATAGCTGGTAAATAGCAGAGCCAAGATATGAACCTGAGTAGTTACCTCTATGCCGCATTCTGTGTTTAAGCCTTAATATAGCCTTAGGTAACTGTGTGTGTGTGTGTGTGTGTGTGTGTGTGTGTGTGTGTGTATCTATATCTATATCCATATATCTATCTTAAGTATACCTTATATTTTAGGTAAAATTTGTAGATGTTTTTCTAATTGGGGAAGTATAGCTGCTAATATTATGAGAAAGGACCTTCAGATTTCAATAACTTTAAGGTCAATCTGAACCAAAGACATCAGATGGCTATTGGAAAAATCAAGTGTAACTATGAGCTTCAAAATGTCTACTTCAGGGGAAGCAAAGTCCCATTGTGGATCAAGATCCTATTTGGGTTGGTATTGATTTTTAAGAGCCTTTGAAATACATTGTATCTGAAAGAAGTAATAAGATTCATGAAGGACCTGGAACCCATTGCCAAATGAATTGAAGGGTTTTAAGTGAGTAATCTGTGATAGCTGTTATCATATAATAATGAACAAAATGGTGCTTAACTTAAGAAGCCTTGAGATTCAAGGAATTTAGGGTCTTAATCCCAAAGAGGTAGCTTGAGAGAGAATAGGATGAAGTGTACAAGTAAATGATGTCTATGTGACCAACTATGCTGGAATTACAGGGATGAAGAAATACATCATGTGACAGGTGTCCATTTTAGTGGGCAGGAGAGGTCACTTAGAGGTCACTGAGATGATGATTAATAAATGAGTGATACAGCTGAAGCATGGCAGAAGTCAATGGAAGTGCTTCTGTTTGAGGAGGGGCACAGAAGGGAGTCACTTGATAGCATTTTGTAAATATATTAGGAGCTGGTATTTAGTACAAAAAACAGATTTGTTAAAACAAAACAAAACAAACAAAAAGATCTCTATAAGGAGCATAAAAATTTGGAAATCACAGAGAAAAAAAATGTATTAATAGATGGAATTTTTTTCTAGCAATAAATGATGAGACAATAAAATCAGTTACCTTAAAGAGAGAGAGAGAGGGAGAGAGAGAGAGAGAGAGAGAGAGAGAGAGAGAGAGAGAGAGAGAGAGAGAGAGAAAACCCCACCTCATTGAACAACTGAACGTGTCCTAGCAGAGCCCAGCCACCGTCTGTTATGGGTGTTGGGGACTAGAGATTCCTGCCTTGGTAAAAGGTTGGACAAAATGAATTGTAAGGTCACTCCACATTCTGAGAATCTGCCATTGGCATGAGCAGCTTCCTGAAATGAGAAAAAGCTGCTTACGGAAAAAGTTGATTTGGTTTGTTCTCTAGATGTTTTATAGCATTCGCTTTTTCCTGACGTCAGCCTAGTAGAAGTTTTGTGGAGTAAGCCTTGCGCTTGTATCTTTGCATTACGTATCTGGCTTGAACTCATTTCAGGACTATAGCTTGTTAATTATATTGCCTACTAGTTAACAAAGCGATTTTTGTCCAATAAGCCTACACTTCAAGAGAACAAAGCCAGAGGCACAGCGTTACAACCTTGAACTAAATTAACGCTGATGTCCTCAGCTTTCAGTTTAGAAAAGGGCCAAGCGCTTCCGGTCCTTGTCAATCTGTAACCTGGGAATCCTGCACCATGTCAGCTAGGGACATCCACGCTTTCCTGGGGGAGATTTCTTTTTAATCCAGATACTCTTATATTCCTTCATCCCTCTCTTTATGGAGCAGTAGAAAGTACAAGGCAGCAGGATTCAGAAATACTGGATTCACTTCTTTGCTTTGTCACTTAATATCTGCATGAAATCTCTGCTCTGAGATTTAGATTCTTCTACTGTAAATCATGAGAGATGCATTGAATCAGTAGTTTCCAGACACTCACCTGACTTCTTTAAAGTTTTTTTTTGTGAGCTTTTAAACTACCCATTCTGGAGTCTCAGTCAGAGGAAGTCTGATTTAGTAAATCATGAACAGGATCAGGAGAGAATTTTTAAGCTCTTTTGAGGAGTTTGAGGGCAGAGCCCAGTTTGGGAACTGAGATCATTTGTAAGGTTCCTCTCAGGTCTAAGAGTCTCTGAGTGTGTGATTCTGTTTTTCCCTCTTCAAAACTTCAATGATTACATGTCTGACAAAGAAAAGGCTATTACACAATGCAGCCCATGTGGAAAACTTCAATTCACCTGTGATTGTAGGCAACATCATTTTATTTTAACAGTTTCCCTTTCTAATGCTGCTCAGGTAGTTTTAAGAAGTGTCCCCAAAAAGAAAAGCTGAAAGAATTAAATGAACATTTAGCCAAGTCCCTGTGTGACCTTCCCCCATTCCATCTACCCGCCCTTCCAATTTTTTCTCTTCTTTCTGATCTCAAACATTTAAGCAACAAATAAGAGAAAAAATGATCTCCCTTAAGCCCATTTCTGAAATAATTCTGTTTTTAACCACTGCAGTTCATCTCAATTGTGCTCAAATTCAATTCACTTGTGATTGTCTGCTATATTATTGTCTTTATCAATTTCTCCCCAGACTCAGTGGGGGTAGTGATTGAAATTTGAAAGTTTATGGAGAGAATAAAGTTCAGAAGAGTATTGAGAAAAATGTGTCTTGAGTCTGTTGGCTGTAAGGAGTTCTTGCTTTCCCTTAACACTCAATCCACTTCCATCCACAGTCTCTTGATAAAGACCATCCAACAAAAATGACTTAAAAATAATTTTAAATTGATTCTTCTATCATCAAACGGGTGTCTTTTTCTATCTTAGACTTAAAACATTTTGTTTTCTATTGCTGCATTGTGTGATTAATGCTTTGGCAAAGGTTGCCTTGCTTTCGGTTGTTAAATCTTTGCTGTGCTTTTGGTGAAGTTGACATGTGTCTGTGTAAGGCATTAGGGATATTGGCCATTGGAATCTTTTTGGAATGGAAAGATAACTCTCACTCTTTTTCCAAACTGCCTTGGCCTTGAACACAAGAACTTATTTCTAATAGAACAACCCTGTTAATATCATATTTGTGAAACTTCTAATTTCATTGAATCGATAGTTCCATTCTAATTTCTCCCACCCAGAATTCAATGTAAAAACAATCACCAAGTTTATTAGGGGCAATGCCGGGAATGGAGATTAACAATATCAGAGTTCCATCACCAGTGTAAGGAAGTGTGGTTTCACACTTCATGGAAATCCACAAGACAAGTCTCATTCATGCTCAGGACCCCTCATCTGATGATAACACCCACATTCAGGGAATTATCGCCACTGTTAGGCAGCTCCAAGTTTGCTTGCGACTTTCTCATTGCCTGCTCTCTATCACTTTCATTTGTATCCCATTAGTTTAAAAATCCTGGCTTCTCTGTGCCATTGATCACTTGGGTTTACTTGTACCTCTTTGGGCATTGAAAATGGAAGAGAGCACAACGATCCATTGAAGCACAAGAGATTTATTTGAGGGTGGGTAGCATATAAAGGGCTAGCCATTACATCTTCTCCTCAACACAGTGAACCCATCCGACTCTTTGTTTCAAGTGTGACCTTTTGTCATAGCTATGCTCACCTCTGCTTTCATGGGTTTCTGTTCTCTTTCCCTTTATCACTTATTAAAAACCCGCCTTGTCTTCAAAGTCTGCCACCTCCCGGAAGTGCTCTCTGATCACACACATTCCCATTCAATCTGTACTTCCCTTAGGCTCTTATTTACTTGTCTTGCTACTTAAAGTTCTCAGTGTGTTTGGTATACTTCCCCAAGTAGAGTATATGTCCTTGAATAACCAGTGTCCTAACCTCCTTGTCAATCAACGCCTGACACAGAGAGGACACATGCAGTTGTTGAAGCAGTATCTACAGACTGTAAGATGGATAATAACCATGTGTGAACACTGAGGTGCTAAGCACCTTATATGTGTTATCCCATAACAACATTATATATTAAATATCATCGCTTTCCCAGTTTATAAAGGTAATAATTGAGAAATTAGATGCTTTAAACAGTGTACCACGTCTCAGAGATAGGGTATGAAGTTAGGGCTCTATCATAGAACAAATACTCTATGATGTGATAAGATTTCTCTCTGGGGCTTTGCTCTGTGATTTATTTTTTTTTTCATTTCCTTTCTGTTTCTTCTCATCATGATCACCCTCTTGAGGGTGGGATGGAAAGTGGCATTTTATGTTTTATAAAACTATGTTTGAGGGGCCAGAAATTCTCCACGGAAGGGCTTATAGGAGAGTGAGGTTGGAGGAAGTGGTGAGTAAAATTCCATTACATAGTCAGCAGAGGCACCTGGATTTGAAGGGCTGTAATTCCATAATTATGGGAGTATTTTTCAAGCATGGAAGAGGCATCAGAGGGGGCGTTTCCACTTGCAGAACCACGAATGGAACAAGAGGCTCTGGGTTTGTTGATGCTGTCTAATCAGGTCACTCACCTGGGCCCCCTTGACAGCCAGCTCCACCCCCACGCCTCTGCTGTCACAGCAGAAGAAAGTGGGGGCAGCACTTCCCCTCGCGTGGATTTACATAATTATAAAGCGTCGCGGATGTCTCTGCTCTTTCAGAATGATTGTTGCAAAGTGATTAGCTACTACAAGTCCCAGAATGAAAGTACATCTGTGTGTTTCCTGCCTTTAGAAACGCCTGGGACCAAAGACAATAAACTGGAGAGACGTCTGAGGGGAGCAGGCGGACAGCTGCTCCATCAATAGCCCTCATGTGGGTATCCTCCTTAGAAGGGAGACCTTAAAAGACCCAAAGCCAGAATTGTGTTCAGAAAGAGGCTGAAACAGAGGAGATCGTATTTTAAAAGTACTTTTAGAATTGTGAGGAACTGTCCGCGTGAGAGGTATATTGTTTAAATAGTTCCTTAGACCCCCTGGGTAGGATCTTCAGCATTTCTGGGCTGATAAAAATATAAAGGAAGATGCCTATAGTTTTAACAAGTATAGAAAAGACCTGAGAGCTATTACAATGGAAGAGGAAAAAAAGCTCATGAATGAAAGATCCTCATCTATGATTATTGTTAGAACAGTCTATGGTCTGTGCATTCAACAAACCTGTAGAGTGTTCGCTACCTTTTTTTGACAATGCAGCCTCATTATCAGAGTCTTTCCTATTTGACGTCTGGAGTTGAGGTCACAGAGACAACCTAGTTTCAGGAAAGTAAAAGTTATTTTCTAGTTCTGACAATGAGAAACCCACAGGGAGCTCAGCTGCATATATTGATGTGGAGCCTAGAAAGGGCTGACGGGACACTGGTGACTAAAGTAAGCAGCAGGAGCTTATCAAATGTGTACAGTTGGGGATACCCGGATAGCGCAATGGGTGAGCACTTGCCTTAGTCATGAGGTCTGGGGTTTGATTCCAGGCCCGGGCCCTTGCAAACCCCACTACGCTGAACTTTGATATGGCTGTGGCTGGGGCCTGCCGGGATGGCTCAGTGGTGAAGATTCTCCCTTCTTGTGCAGGAGGCCCCCAGTTCGGTTCCTGCCCCGCATGGCCCCACATCCACCTGGGTGGAATGAAACCATGTCACAACTAATGATGTGCAACTATGGAGACTGCTCTGGGCCCTCCCCCTTTCTCTTTCTCTCTCTCTGTCTCTCTCTCACCTTCTCTCAAACAATAAAATAAATCTTAAGAAAAAAATGTGTGTAGCAACGTTGCTCTTCTACAGTTCTTCTAAGTTGTTATTGTGATGGCCAAGGAAGAATTGGGATGTCCCCTGAATGATCTAGGAACACAAATGGCATACAGTTACCTGTTACTTTACTAAGGCAACTTTCTCGTGGTATACAGAGAAATGAATTGTACACACACACACACACACACACATACACACACACACACACACACCCTGAGATAACATTCATTGAGTCTTTGTTACATGCCAGATACATGGGAATATATTTTCAAAATACTGAGAAGAGTGTCTGATGCTGAAAGTGACTAGAGATGGGGCATGCTCCAGTTATTTATTGCAACACAACAAACCACTCTCACAACTTGAGTGGCTCAAAACACGAACATTTACAATCTCTCACGATTCTGTGTCTGACATGTCAGCTGGGCAGTTCCTCTGATGGATGTGGTTGGTATTGGGCAGAGCTACACTCTTCTTAAGGCACAAGGAGACTGTAATGTCTAGGATGACTGAATTGCATAACTGGCCTTTGGTGCCAGAGCTTGATTTTCCTTTGTGGTCTCTGTGTGTGGCTTCAGCTCCACACAGTGTGGTGGCTGGGACGTGAGAGTAGAACATTCATTCCACTATGAGAAAGTGAAAGTTGAACGTCTCCTTAAGGCCTTGGTGTCAGACGTTACAGTGTCACTTCTGCTGCTTCGATTGGTTGAAGGCAATCACAGGACCAGCTCAGCTACAGGGCTAAGGGAAACGGGCCACAATGTTTCTGTGACTGCACAACAATTTAACGAAACTCAACTAAATCATGGCCATCTTTAATTCACACCGTGCAGGGAAGAATGGACGAATTTTGGAAAAGGAAGTGATCATAGCAGGTCACTCACTGGTCAGAGTTTAATTCTGTGTGTGTTTATGACTGGAGGTGAGAGGGAAGGTCTTTTTATTTTCTTTTAACTTCTTACATATTTCATGAGAAATTTTACAGGCAGTGAATGGTCAGTGATCCATGTATACACAAAGTCAAAGTTGTCTGGGCTTCATTTTCACTGCAGGCCAGGCTATCTTCTTCCTCCTGCCTGTGGGCCTGTGGTTGGGCCTTCAGGGCTATGGTTTGCTTCCTTGCCAAGGCTCTGGGCAGTGCAAATGTCGAGGACATCCTGTCCCTAGGGTGTAACAGTGATCTTCCCACAGATGTTACAGAAAACTGGAAGTAAATTTCTCAGTTCCCATTTTCTTTTCTTTCTCTTTTTTATTTTTGTTAAGATTTATTTTATTGTTTTTGACAGAGGGAGACAGAGACAGACAGAGAGAAGTGGGGGGGGGGGGGGCAGAGCAGTCTCCATAGTGGTATGTCATCAGTTTTTGACATAGTTTCATTCTACACAGGTAGGCGGGGGTTCGAGGGGGTGCAGGGCCGGAACTGGGCCGGTGGCCTCCCATACAGGAAGTTTGCTCTGGCAAGAACCAAACAGGGGCCACACTCCAGTATAGCATATGCATCCACACAGGCCAAGGCTGGGGTTCAATCCTTGGACCCAGGGGCTGCAAGGTGAGCACTCAACATGCTGAGCCATCCTGGCTTCCCCCCACTTTTTAAAATTTGAGTTATTTCTATGTTTAACTCCTTATTACATACAAAGACCTGTTCCTCCTCATATCAGTTCTTGCATAAGACCTTGAATACTGTAAGAGTTTAAGTACTTTTTCATTGACTAAATATATGCATCCCTTTAAATCTAACAAACCGTGTTCTGCTTTGGTTTTTGTTATGTCTCTGATAACTTATGACAATATATGCCCATGGTACACATAGAATCCATGGTGAAAATAGAATTAAAATCACAATTTTGTTTTTGTACAAGCTCACTTTGTTTCCCTTGGATACAACGTTTAACTTTCCATAGTTAACATTAGCCATAACGAGAGCCCACACCAGTGGCCCAATGTTGTGCCATTGGTTATAGAAGGGGCATGTGGTAAGAATATGAATGACCAACTAAGCAAAGCTCCTGGTAATTTCTGGCAGGATTCAAAATGCCACACTCGAATGCTTGTGTCATCTTTGTATTCAAAGGAATACGGACACACTCAAAAGGAATACACAATCATGTATGTATGCATAGCTACTGACATTTACATCATTTCTTAGGGATAATAATAATCCAAGAAATATTTGTTAAATTATATGGACTGAGTTGCTTATTTCCCTTCTGTTAACTCACTTCCCCACAAAGGTAATTAACTTTTGATGTAGGAATTAGTGCACTGAGTATTAGTCCTATTTCTCACTCTGAATAAATCAGAAAGAAATGCCTCACTTGTCCATAGGTCATATTTCCAGTCACCCTAACCACATGAAGCAGTTTAAGTGAAACAGATTTCTAAGGAGCAAAAGCGCTCTCACAAATCCAGTGCCCCCATTGCTTTTCGGTGAGATACGACACAACCTTCAGAACAGAGCAGATGTAGCACGGCCAGTAAAGTTAAGCATCTTAAGAGAGATCATTAGAAATAGCAGAACAGTGAGAGTCTTAGCATGGAGACAGCACAGTATGCATAATGGTTAGAAAAAGTACTACTTCTGCAATTCCAGTGACATGCATACAAGATGAATAGATTCAGCCCATCTATGAGCTCCTTAGAGAAGGCCACATCATAAAATGCCAGCATGCATTCAGACAAACATACTCAGATACACGTGCACAAATATGTAATTGTTACCATCTCAGCAAGTACAGCAAGAAGGAGCCTGGGAACTTTGTTTACATAAGAGTTCTTTTCATTGTTTTGCAAATAGAATAATGATTTAAGAGAGGTATTTTCACTGTAGTCCCTGTCTGAAGTTCTAAAGCCTGAAGGCACTGCAAGTTCTTCTTTTAAGTGTTGGCAGTTATTTGATAAGTGGCATAAGAGGGTAAGTAATCACAGCAATTTCTTGGCCATGAAGCTCCACCTAAATTGTGATTCTAATGTAGTAAATGGTATTCGGGCAACTTATGAGTCAGATAACCCCTAAGAGGGTTAACCCAAGATTGAAATGGCGTGTCCAGCCTTGCTTTATGTCCTTCACTTTGCTGCATGGCTGACTGATCTATTATTTTCACTTTGAAGAGAGTATGTACAATTTCTGCCTCTTGATCTAGGTTATTTTAGGTTGCAGGACTGGGTTAATGAAGAACTTGAATAAGGTTAGAGTCAAGGCTGGGTTGACTGAAAGACGAGGTTGAGCATGGATGGTGAGACAGAGGTCAGGCCTGGTGGAGTTACTGGAAATGCTGCATTAATGGTGTGTTCCGAGCAGGCAGGGTTCCTTGTATAACTGGCAGACCTCTATAAAGAACAGGCTTGGTCATGTTCTTAGTCTACGCTCCATACCTACACTTTCCAATTCAGTAGCCACTAGTCACATGTGCCCTTCTACACTTGAAATGTGGCCAGTCCAAATGCATATATATGTAAGTGTAAACTGCATACCAGGTTTCAAAGACTTAGTATGAAAAAGAGTATAAACACATCAAAATTATGAATTATATGTAGATTGCATATTAAAATAGCAGTATTGGAGGTACGTAAGGCTAGCAACTAAATTATTAAAATTAAATTCACCTTTCTTTTTTACATTTTAGTGTGGATAACTGGAAAATTTAAATCACAATGTGGTACGCATTATATTTGTATTGGTTATCGCCGCTCTACAGTGACAGACTCAAAAAATAGGGAAGGCTTATCCAACCAACTAACGAGTCTACTAACTTGTTACATCTCATCCAGGAACCTGTTTGCCTGAATGTAATATAAGGAATATTGTTAGTAGATAGGAAAAAGTTGGAATTTGAGAAGGATGAGGAGAGAGAGAAAGGGATAGTAAAGTATAGTGGGTAGCATAAGCAACAATAAGATTTTTGGTTTGTTTGCAGTATAGTTTTGGAAACAGGAAAAAAGGTAGAGACCAAGTAGCCTCAAACTGTTCATTAGGGAAGTGGGATTAAGACACAGGTGAGAGTTTGATAGATTTGTGTCAAAATGGTGTGCCATGTTTCAAAATTACCATTGGTATAACTGAGGTAAAGTGTGGTTTTGAGTATCTTGTACAAATGCAGATAGAATGACCTGACCCCACCCCAACCAGCACCTCAATTATGCTGAGTTAAACAGACTCATGAAAGTTAGCTAAACTTGTCCATATCAAGTATCTGAGATATTGTGTATCGCTCAAGTCACTGAAAGGTCAAAATCACTTTGAATATTGGGACAGGTATCTCTAAATTTGCTTTTATTTCCGTTTGTCTGTGCTTGGCTTTCTTAGGGCAGGACAGAAGCACAAGTGGGGATGCGAAGCATAGAGTCCCTCAGAGAAAGCCAGTTTGGAAGAAATGCACCGTGGATAACTCGAGTACGAACAAAATGGACCGTGGAATTTGAAGAAGAGGACACACTTTCCCCCCACTTTTGTTTATTTTCTGTTATGTTTCTATAACTAATTCACAGAGCAACCCTGCTATCTATCCCAGGGTAATGAATGAGGAATTAAAAACATAAAAAAAAAAAAATTAACTTTCCTCAGTTCTCGTAAACACTGGGGGTTCTGTCTCTGTGATCCAAAGGGTTTACTTGCTAAAGCAAAATATGCAGGGTAGAGAACATTTGACTGGAAAAGAGTTCCTCTTGGGCACATTTCTCACAATCCTAAAGGGTCAGGAGTGTAGAAATTGACTTTTTCATTAAGACAGAGCTCTAAGGAGGAGGTTTAAGAAGATACCTGTTGTAAACAGGATAACTTGATTAGTAAGTTAGCTCAGCTACTTGGGAATTGCTTAATCTTTCTCTTTCTTTAACTTTTATTTAATTTTTCAATTATAGTTAATATTCAATATTATTTTATATTAGCTTCAGGTGTACAGCACAGTGGTTAGACATTTATACAGTTATGTAATATATGAAGTGATGACCCTGATAAGTCTAGTACCCACTGTATGTAGGCACTATACATGGTTATTACAACATTACTGACTATATTCCCTTACTGTACTTTATATCCCTGTTACTATTTTGTAACTACCAATTTGTACTTCTTCATCCCTTTACCTTTTACATCTAGTCCCCAACCATCAATTTGTCCTCTGTTATCTATGAGTCTGCTTCTGTTTCAGTTTTTTTGTTTGTTTTGTTTTTGTATTCTGTTCTTTAGATTACACATAAGTAAGATCCTATGGTATTTGTCTCTGTCTGAACCTTTCTAAAATTTACTGTCCTCACCCTGGACGTGATAGCAATACCTATCTATAGTATTGCTACCACACACACATGTAAAAGAGTTAATAGTAAAATACCTGACAGAATAACTGATGTACAGGAAACACGAAATGTTAGCTGCCATAATCCCTAACTGCCTGTGAGGGTTTAGCTATAGAATAAAATAATCCTCACTCTTGGCAACTAACTTTCCTGGGAATCTGATTGTGAAATGGAGAGTTTTTAGGAAGTTTATAGAGTGCTGTTGGAATCAGCTCTCACTGAAGGAAGCAGAATTGGGCAGGATTGGGAAGAAAATAGGATTTGCCAAAGGCAGAAGTTATGTTGTGATTGATATATGCATAGCTCCCTCCAGATTTCTGCTGACCTGGTGGAGACTCTGATGAGTCTCAACCACTGAGAGTTGTCCTGAGCTAGGGGAAGTGGCTGGCCCTTGACGTCACTATGTAACCAGCCAATGAAGGCAGTTCACCTTGGGGAAGGCAGTTCATGAAGGCGGTTTGTGGACAATAGCTAGGACCTAAGTTCTTCCCTTCTGAAAGGAGCGCTGGGCAGCATATCACAGCAGCCACTACACTTATCATGACCAGTGTCATCACTTGTCAAGGAGCCCAGTATCCAGAAAGTCAATAATGTCTGCTGGGTTGTGAGGGGCTCGAATAAAAAGCGCCTTTTTAAAAAATTTATTTTTGTCCTGAGTTTGAAATTGAGAAATAAGATGTAGAAATTGCACAATGCCAGTTAAAATGTCAGTTTTAATCTCTGACGTTCAAGAATCACCCTTTATAATATACCTTCTGTCTGGAATGGAACATATCCCTCAGACTTCAGGCCTCTGTAAGGAGAGTGAGAGGCAGACACTGCGTGGAATGGGTTCACCCAGCCCGCAGAGGATGCCTGTGTCCTGAGGGCAATTCATGCAGCAAGAAGAAGGATCCATAGACAGAATGGTGCCTCGTGCTCTCAGTGCCTTCTCCTAATGTCATGGGAGGTCATGAGGAAAGCAAGAGTGTCCCTAGGCCTTTCCTGGGGACTAGAAAATCAGAACATTTCTCATTCTGCAAAAATAAGGCACGAGAGGTAAGCATTCCTCTTAATTCTGCTACATCTTTCGGGTACTTTTGGTTTCCCCTGGAGGCTTTGTGCCCTCAGAATAGATGAATAGAAGATGTTATCTTCATTGGCATCTTAGGAAGAGGTCCTTCCATCCCTGAGGCTAGCTCCAGGCTTCTGAAAAAAGAATGCATAGCTAGGGTCTGAATGTACAGACATGCAATGGTTTTCTTTCTTTTCACATAGTACATAGTTTAAAGATGCCAACTCCACAGGACTAACTATGAAAATTATGATTGCCTTCCCCACACTCTTTCAATTGCTACTCTAGAAAATAGCAACTTGCAAGCATTTTGCTTCCTTTGGCATAGTAACTTCCTGTTTCTTAATATTACGCTTACAGTTCGTAATTTTTTCATAGGAAGCATTATTTGTTGATTTCTCACTATGGAAGAGAAACGCTACGTTTTTGATGTTGTTGCCCACCTTCCACATGTTCCCTTCCCACCCCCCCATCCAATAATCATAATGATGACATAATTTTAGTCAGATTGGGATTGAGCCGTTACATCCTTTTGACTGTGCCAGTGTTATTTATAGCCAGCCAGGTGGGATCCATGATGACTTTTTCTTCCTTGCAACACTTCTTGGTTTTCCAGGAATTCAGAATGATCTTATCTTTTGTATATTTATTGTTCCATGGTCTTACTACTAATTCATGTCCAAATTCTTATATATAATGCATATATATTTTTTCAATTTGTTAAAACTCATTATATATTTGATAACTTTCATCTTTTTGAATATATTATATATATTTTATTTATTTATTTTGCAGGGAGGTGGGGGAGTCCTTCTGACTTGCTCTAATCTAAACTGGTTTGTCTCTGGGATTACTTCTGGTATCTCCTTCGATTATCAAGTTGGAGTTTTCCTTTATCTGCCTTAATTCCTAGATACCATGTCTATTCATTTCTTGGTTTACTTCCTTACTTTGGTGTAACACCTCTTCTAGCACTTTTCTGAGAAAGGGCACAAGGGAGGCAAATCTTCTATGTCATTATATGTCTCAAACTGCTTTTATTTTTACTCACACTTAAAGAGAGAGTTTGACTGTGAAAGAATTCAAAGTTTTTTCCTCAAAGTTTTAAAGACTTTATCTTCTAAATTCAAGAACTACTTTTGAGAAGTCTGAAGCCTTTCTTGTTCTCTCTCTATCCTTTGAAGTGGCTTGCTTTTAAAACATTTTATCTTTTCCATTTTTAGATTTTTCTTTTTATTCTGGTGTTCTAAAATTTCATGATGCTGTGCCTTGTAGTATATTTTATTCATTTTGCAGGGAGCTTGATGACACTTCATTCTGGGAACTCACATAATTATATCTGGGAAGTTTTTATGAATTACTTTATTCTCTATTTATATTACTTACATATGAAACCTGTTTAAACTAGTGGTAATCTTATTTTTTGAAATTATCATTTCTATCTTCTGACCCCCACTCTCTCTTCTACTTTTGGAAGATACCTACAAAAGTATTCACAACTATATGATTCAATCTATTTATTTGGGTTTAGTTTGTGCCTTCTTTTATTCATTTCCTGATATTCTCGTCTTATGGTTATACTCTTTGTGAAACAATCTGTTATTGTTGGGAGGAGGGTACAATATTTTCTTTTATTTCACTAAGGATATGATTAGAGCAGTTTTCTTTCTTTCTTTCTTTTTTTTTTTTAAAGTCCTCCTCCTAGGGGATTCTATTTTTCCTCCAAGAGATTATATTTTTGCTGTTTGTTTTGTTCTTTTATTTTCCTTGGATTTATTTTGATTTATTATTATTATTATTTACTTCTTGCTCATTTAAAAGAATGGCATAAAAAGTCTGATTGGATGCTAATCAGGTGTGTGTCTTGGGTAGGTTTTATTCTAGGTGAAACTGGTTAGGTTTTCACTGGGAGCTTTAAGTTTTTTCTCTTGGAGTGAAAGCTTTTTGCCTTAATTGTATAATTCTGTCTGCCGCCAGTCTTAGAACCTTGTGGGAGGAGAATATCATACATCTCTGCTCTCAATCGTGTTTAGTCTTTTACCCTGTCCCAGGACGACACGGCCCCCTCCAATCTACCAGCAGGTGTGGGAGGAGAGCTAGCTGCTCAGCCTTCCAAACGGAGAAACGCATCTTCAGTCTAGCTTCTTATACAATCTTTTACCTAATCTTTTTCTTCTTAGGCTCATCTTTATTTCCAGTGCTCTACATACTGATTTGGTTTTCTAAGCTTAGAAGAGACTTTTTGTTGGAGCTATGTTGGGTTACTCATCTGTTTTCTCTACCAGTAGTTGAGGGCTCAATATGCTTATCTCTAAGTTAGATTCACTCATTCTTCTGCTTTCTTGCCTACAGTATTTGGTTGTTATCATCTGTTCTCCCATTCTTTTTGTAGTTTGGATACAAATAGTCCTCTTGTTATTGTTTTAGTCAGGTTTCTAGAGAGGTGGCAGAGATGAATGTGCTTGCTCACTATGGCTCCTTTAACAAATGTCCTCTTTAATATATCAGTGCTACCTTCTCCATAGATACATGTATTTATTCCTTCTCTTCTTTCTCCAATACGTTCACATCTTAATGTTTAGTAAATATATATTTACAAATCTAGGAAGCCTCTGAATCATTTAAAATTAATATGCAAATTCAACTTGATTTCAAACTGTCTCTCTACAAACTATCTAGAATAGGTCTTACACATTTCATCTTAATGACTACTTTAGACCCAAAATAATTTTTATTGATAACAGTAATATGGTAATTCATTAAGGTATGTTGTTACCCAAGTGCTAATTAAAAGGGAAGATAGTTGAAAGATAAATGAGTTCTTGAAAGCACATCACACAAAAGTTCCTTCTTAATATATTTCCTGTCTATCACACTTATTACTGCAGGGTGGGTTGACAGGTTAATTACGTATTAGGCAGGAGAGCTGGTACAGAGGATGATACAATCTCAAAAGCAAACACTTAAAATCATTTTACCTAAGTATAAGACAAACTCACCTTGATGAAGGACTACATTTAGTGATTATAGGTAAGGTGACTTCCCTACCTATAGATTAGAGAAGGCACCTAGTTAAATGTTACCCCATTGATGGCATACATAAATGCTGATTCTGCATTTATGAGTGATGATTCATATCCACGGATTCTGTCAAAATTTGCTGATTTCTTTATTCTTTCATTGCTGAGGATTCTGCTTCCCCCATTTTCTTTTCCAGCCATATTTGTAATCACAATATTTATACATGGCATTAATAAACTTATCATTGAAGAAAATATATTTATAGTGTATATTTATTTTTAAATGATGAGACATTATTATTTCACTTAGGGAGGACCTTTACTCCGGTAAGAAATCCTCTGTCAGTATCCTACTGGAGTCCCCCATCCTCCTCTGTCCTGTCCTAAAATATATCTGAAGCAAGAGGTTCATCTCCACCTTGGACAGTTTATTGCACCAGTAGAAAGTCCCATTAGAAAGTTCTCATTGTGGGGAAGCCAGGATGGCTTAGTGGTTTAAGTGCTTGCTTTGCCTCTCCAGGGACCAATGATTGAATCCTGGCCCCAGCCTGTGCAGACCCATATCCTGAAATGGGATGTGCTTCCCATGCAGGAGGCTCTCAGTTTGGTTCCTGCCCCCCCAGTTTGGCCCCTGGCTCAAGGGGGTGTGTGTCCCATGCAGGAGGCTCCCAGCCCAGTTCCCCCTCTGTGTGGTCCCACACACCTGTGTGGAACGAAACCATATTGAAAACTGAGGACGTACAACTATGGAGACTGCTCTGGGCCCTCCCCCTTTCTCTCTCTCTCTCTCTCTCTCTCTCTCTCTCTCTCTCTCTCTCTCTCTCAAACAATAAAATCTTTTTTTTTTTAAAGAAAGTTCTTGTTGATGACTTATATGGAGAAGATACTTCCTTGTTATTTTCTCCAAAGCCATTCATTCTTATATTCTGGATTTAGGCATCAACTCTCAACATCTTTTACAGGACAGTTTTCTAATACCTGAATATAGTAGTTGACATATCTCTTAAAAGTTCTGTTTTCTCTTCTGTATCCCTACTCAGTTTCTTTCTTTGTGTCTATTTGTCACTTTCCCCAGAATCTTTTTCAGGTTAGTTGCCATCTCTGGAAGTTTTGCCATGATCCTTTAAATAGCTAGCTAATAACTTGAGATAATACTTCAGGTGTATAAATATACAGAGTTGAGTGAGCCTACTCAACTTTTGTTATTCTGAGCATTATTAGTCTTTTCCTGGCGTGATCCAAGACCTCAATGGCTATGCCAGCAGCAACCTCCCACCATATTGACTTATCTGCAACACAGAATCTTCCATCCCCCTCAACTTACCTGTTGCTCCCAAATACTCGTAAATAAGATCTTTTCTATATTCCATGGAAATATTTGCTGCTTTGTGACATTCTTAATTTATTTTTTCTTCCAAAAATTCTACTCGTGGCCCAAATGGGTACATTTCTTTTAATGTGCTGACTGCACTTTGAATTTATTTTAACTCACTCCTCTTGACCCTTCAGCACCCAGAATATGATGAATAGTTAGTCACACTTAGCTTACTTCAATATAACAATCAAATAAATTTTTATGGAACAAATACAGCATTGGGTGCAGTGTTAAGCGCTGCTGACACACATACTAGTAAGCCAAGGAGGTCCCAATCTTTGGGAAAAGACATCATGTAATCAAGTAGCTCTAATAGAGTGACAAGTGCTATGGAAGGTGTACTGTGGATTATAATCACAGTGAGGCTGGATGATATCACGAACTTTCCAGGTTCTCCTGGATATTCTGTGCCGTTGGATGACCAAAATTCTACTATAGAGCCCTGAATTGATATGGTGCCTGACTTGACAGTTTATGAATGACAATGTCACCTCAATATGTCTGCTTGAGAGTTTCTATTGTTTTAGTAGTATCATCAGATACTCAACTCTAAGAACAATAGTAATCAACTATGAAGAAAATAAAATACAAGTTATTCAGGGTTATTAATAAATCTTCTCTAAAGAACAAGTACAACTCCATGTCCTCTGTTATGTTCTTGATCCAAGTACAGTGTTTTGCCTTTTGCAAACACATTCACAGTAGAAATTCTATTGGGTTCTTAGAGTATAATAACATGGTAAGGTAGGCAAAACAGGACATTGTCTCCACTTTGCAGATGAGAAAACTGAGATGTGATGTGTTTGGCCATAGCTGTGGGACCAGTACGTGGCAGAGCCTCCGGTTTCTAAATCCCAGCTTTTTTAATCTACCCAAAGCCAATCTGAGGGGCCAGCCATTTTCTTGTCTCTCTGTTTTGCGTGTTGGAAGAGAGAGCATTTAGGAGCTGCACAGAAAACTCAAAGGGTCCTGCATAGCTTGTGAACTTGACTGAGTGAATACTCAACACAGATCCAGAAAAGCAGAGGTGTGAGGGAGATGCTGGGCCAACCTAATTTAGACCTTGCTTTCTAAAAACTAAGCCACTAAAACCATGTGATGGATTCTTTTTAATATGGTATTATTGTCAGGGACTAGCTTCAATATGCACTGTAAGCATTAAATGCTAAAAATAATAACAGCAATTATAGATTGTTCTGGCACCAGAAGAGTAGAATTATGCTTCCTAACTGCATTGCCTTCAGCCAATAAAAATGCAAAATCACTTTTTTTTTTTTCTGAAAACTGTTTTCCTCTGTGCTAGATTACCAAGAGATGGCAGCATTCCATCCATCATTTGCAACTATATATTCCTGGCTTCAGAACCAAGATTTCCTCTTTTTCCAATGAAGTATTGAGAACAAAAAGTAAAATTTAAAATATGAATCTGTTTCATAATCACTCATTGTCACAGTCATGCAGCTTGAAATGGCCCAGATCTAAATTTAGCTGCTGCTGATACAAAACTATAAAAACTCAAACGATCTATTTTAAAATAATACACGCTATCCATTTGACGATAATGCACAAAATGCAGTGAATGATGATTCAAGAAAGGACATGGTGACATGGACTTCCTCCTTGGGTGCACTTGAAAGCTCCCCTTGCCGGTGCATACTTGTTAATCTGAGGCCCAATGTTCTGTCTTAATAAAGCCAGGATCATGCTCTGTTATCCAGCTTGATATTCTGTTTGGAGTTTGTACTTGTCTAGCAATGAAAAATTTTAATAAATATAGTACCAGAACCCATCAGTACCAGATAGTCAATGAAAGGAGATAGATGATCATTTCTAGAGAGAAGTGGAAAGAATTCTTTATTTGGGAAGATTCAGAAATAGCCATAAAGTGAAGTATTACAGAAGTTCATATTTACAGTGCTCAGCTTTTCATAAAATTTTAAGTTTTGTTTTTTTTTATAATTTATTTATTACTTTATGGCAGAGTCCAAACAGGAAAATAAGTTTGCTGTATTTCTTGAAACAAAAGTGGGAACTTTTCAAGTATACGGTTATATGTATGACTGGTCTCCCTGTTCCTTTTCTTCTGGCAAAGTATAGTTTTTTTGTTTTGTTTGGTTTTGTTTTGTTTACCAGTAATTGTCTTCATTTGTCAAGCATCACAGATTTTTCTTAGAGTTAACCTGTCAACCAATAACCGACTGTGAAGTGCCTCAGACGCAGTTGGGGATACTGCAGGTTCGGTGCTAATATGCCCCCCTGCTTTCTGCTTTAGTGGAGGTCATTGCTGACTCCCTTGATTGGAAACCGTGAGGCTGGGAAGCACCTGCATTATTTATCTCCATCTCACTCAAGAGAAGACTTGTGTATCCCAAAGTTGAAGGAAGATGCCTAAAGCCACGCAATAAGTTCATGTAGAGGAGGCCACATTTAACTCTAGTTTCCTGACTTCCAAACCAGTGGGTTCTCTGCTGCATCATGAAGCATTAAAAAACAAAATGTTCAGAAAATGATGCCTTTGGCTGTTAAAGTGAGCTGGTGCTGCGGTCCCTTTCGGATGTTAACAGGGCTGGAGGTACTTGAACCACCATGGAAAGCAAGGTTTGGGCAAAGGAAGTAGATGCAGCAGAAGGAACTGGTGGGTATTCGCATAACAAGGGAAGGAGCTGGTGGCTCCTGGATGCTCGCAGAGAAGGCATTGGTCCCCGTCAGAGATCAGAGCTCTGTGTGGCCTCAGGTTTTCTCCATTTCTGAAGGCAGGCATCTTTACCTCTTGCAACAACCCTTGTGCTTTTGTTTGCACACACTCCTAAGAGAGACGGTCAACTAGCAGGAACTCAGGGGCTTGCCAATTATTTTCTGTAGATGGGACATTTTCTTGAGACAACTGGTTGCTTTGATGGGAGGGAGAGTCCAGCTAAGTTACACATAGATCACGTCCTAAGCACAAGGCTTGTTGAAAAGCTGCTGCTGTCATGGAGGCCTGAGGATGGGGCTGATGAGCAAATGAAGTGACTCTCCCTCATCTTTTGTCAATAGTGTTGCAAGTGGGGGGCTCCCGGGGACATGGGGTTTTATTGGTAATGCACATCACTTCTCTCCTTGGTTTCTGTACATATTCCTGTAATATGGAGCCAGGGCCCTGGGATGAACAGGAAAGCATCGAGATAGGAGCTGCCTTCTACAAAGTTGTTTCCTTTCTCCACAAGGAAGTCTTCATGGGGTGTCATTCATTACCCAAAGGCCTGCAGAGGAGGGCCTAGTTTTCATTTTCCCAAGGTCCAAATGACGAAAAAAATACAAGGAATTCTTGATCATAATGACAACCTTTTGTTATGGGTCAGATTTTTTTTTTTTAGTGCTTTTTATATATTCATATTTATTCCCCACAATGACTCTTATCAGATAGCAACTGTAATGAGCTCTGCTTTGCAGATCAGCTGAGGCATAGAAAGAGTAAATAACTTCTTGTGGTCAGCCCCGTAGTAAATGCTGTGATAGGGATTTGAACCCAGGGAAACAGACTTCAGGCTCTTTGCTCTTAACTATCCCATGCTCTCCCTGTGCCTAGTTCTGCCCCCATCGTGGGTGGCATTTTCATTTTCTCTTTAGAGCATACACATGAAGCAGGGTGTGGTGGCACCTGCCTGTCCCTTACCTGTATCGCCGGAGAACACAGAGGCAACCAGGCTGTGGGCCTGGGCGACTGCTGCATGGGCCCATGCCTCGGAGGCTTAGAGGCTCTCTGATGTGGCCAGGGAGAGCGCTCAGCCCGGGGGACAGCAGCCATTGTGCTGATGTTGTCCCTCTCCAGTCAGCTGCAACTAATCCACTGAAAGTGAAGCTGTGACAATCAGGCCTGGGCACTGATGTGGAAAGGCGATCTGCCATGCTGTTGTCCTCTAAGAAAACAGATCTTATGGGCATTGATTTCCCAACAAGCTGTGGAGTCATGTTGTTGACAGACATTACCTGCTTGAGTCCTTCACATTTATCTCATTTTCATTTATTGCTGGAAACCGAAATACGACTCTGACTTACTAGTATATTTCTTACCGGAAGTAATCTTTTCAGCCATTGGCTGCCTTAGAGACAAGGGAGGAGGGAAGCACCCTCATGGAAATGTTCCTCCGCACGTAGTTCTGGACTAAGAGTAGAGCCCCAAAACCTTTTAGCTCATATTTTATCCTCTGTAGCTTCTCCCCATGCTCCCTACCTTAGTAGTTTTTCATCTAGCCTCTGCCTCAGGGTCTCTACTTGCTGTCTTTCCTCCCTAAAGTTCAGTCTACCTGTTTGTGATTCCTTTAGTTGAAGAAGCTTGCCAAGGTGCATTCTGCCATCTATAGACCTGTTCGGGGATCCTCAGAAAGATCCAATGTCCTCTTGTTCCCTAATATTAACAGGACAGCTTACCTCCAAAAATGTGAAACAGTTTAGGGTATGCCAGGGTAGCTCAACAGGTTGAGCATTTGCCTTGCAACCCTAAGGTCTGGGGACTGAATCCTGGACCTGGCCTCTTATAAACCCACGTGCTGAACTACGATGCAACTGTAACTGACAGGATGGTGGTAAAGGTTCTCACCTCCCATGTGGGAGGCGCTCGGTTTGGTTCCTGCCTCGTGTGGCCCCACATACACCTGTGTGGAATGAAACCATGTCACACTAATGATGTACAGCTATAGAGACTGCTCTGGGCTCTCCCCCCTTTCGCTCTCTCTCTCACCGTCTCTCAAAATAGTAAATCTTGAAAGAAGGAAAGAAGGGAAGAAAGGAAGGCAGGAAGGCAGGAAGGATGGAAGGAAGGGAAGGGAAGGAAGGAAGGGAAGAAAGAAGAAAGAGAGAGAGAGAGAGAGAGAGAGAGAGAGAGAGAGAGAGAGAAAGAGGGAAAGAAAGAAAGAAAGAAAGAAAGAAAGAAAGAAAGAAAGAAAGAAAGAAAGAAAGAAAGAAAGAAAAAGAAAGAGCATGGCTTACAATGTGCTTCCAATCTGCTTTGTGGTATATCTCTCCGTGTACCTAGTATATTTTATAGTAATTGTGTCTGTTCTGTTTTCTGTCTCTCTTGCTGGACTATGATCTCTAGGAAGGCAAATACCACTTATCTACAAAACTCAGAACATGATTACTCATTAAATATTTGAGGAATGATTGAAAGTGCTTATCTGTGGTTTCCACATCTTCAGCTGCTAAATGCCATGCATGAGTCATTCAGACTGGATGAACGAAAGCGCAATCCTGAAAATCGGGGGCTGGCAGGCACACGGAAAGTTTTCAGAAATACATGAGCAGCTATGCTATGCAGCCTTCTCAACCACAACAATAGCAACACAACAGAATAAATTTAATTCTGCGTTGAAGAATTTTGAATGCTCACCTTTCTGATCGATTTTAGAAGCAGCACTTAGAGATTAAGAGCCCGACGTCAGGCCGATGACACTGACATTGAAGTCCTCCGAAGGCCGTGGACCGAGCCTTTGTGAAGAACGGGTCCCAACTTGTTTAATGCACAGACAGGATGAAGAAAATCCATGAGGTTTGGGGCCACAGGAGAATGTCACCCACTAACAGAAGAACACGCTGCATTTCATAGATCCTAATGGCAGAGCTATGTGTTTGATTTCTGGGATTCCACGATTCAGGGAAAAGAGCTTTTATGTTCGAGGTAACAGCAGATACAGGGTTTAAGAGGCCCCTCTCCATTTATACACAACTGCTGTCGGGCCCTGAGTGGTTTTTCTCTTGTAACACAGACCCCTGTAGGAACTGGCTGCTCATTTAAAAATGGCAGCACCAGAGAAAAGCTGCTCCAGGCTGAACAATGCCTTTATGTCTGATCCCTCAGTCTAATACCCAGTGAGCAGAGCAAACCCTTTCGTAAAACAAATACCCACATTACGCCGACGGGAGCAAGGAGTCAAATAGGACGAGGCAGCCGGCTTTGCTGCCGAGGTGGCGCCGGGGAAGCTCGCCAGAGGGCATCCGCCCTGCCTGGCAAAGCCCTCAGGGCGCCAAGTGGGGGTGCTGCCAGCTGCCAGCCCGAATGGCCCCTACAAGGAAGTCAGCACTGCATGGGAAGTTAGGGCAGCTGCCTTTTCAGCCTGGCCCTGTATTTGGAAAACTGATTAGCTTTTTTTTTAACCAAGTAACAGCTAGTTGCTAATAGGAGAGTGACTTCTGCGTGTCATATGGGCACATGGATATTATCTAATGTAGTGGCTTGACTATGATGTGTCTCTTTTTATTTTCAGATATTTTATTATAATTGTTTATATTGCCCTCGGCTAAAACAAACAGAGCTCTGTGTTGAAAGTTAAGAGAGTTCATGACTCCAGCCCACGTTTGGGGCATCAAAAGTGATACGCACCCGCAGTATCTCAGCGATGTCCCAGAAGCGCGCGTGTCAGGGAGGAGCGGGGCCTGTGGTGCTCGTCAGAGTGGCGACCACACTCGGACCTCATCCCGGCGCTGGAGGGAGCTGCAGGCTGACGGAGCTGGAGGGACCCTAGGGCTCCGTTAGTCACAACCTTTCATGTTAGAATCCCAGGGCCTGGAGAAGGGAGGTGACTCACCCAAGATCACACAGCTACGGGCAGATTGAAGAATGTTCCAGGTGTTCTGAGGCCATTCTGTGAGCTCTGCACTTAACCCCACTGCGCGCTGCCTCCTTTCTGGGGGCTTCGCTTCAGTGTCTGCATGTGATGCCATCATCTATCACACTGGTTGGATCGCCTTGTTTCTTTTCTAAAACACATATATTTTAGAAAAGCTTTTGATAAGAGATAGAAAATCTACATGTATGTACACGCACACACACACACACACACACACTGTTCGGAAAGCATCCAGCCATGTAATATGAAAAATTGAGGCATTTATGGCTTGACTATTTCTGGACAGTATGTAGTGTGATGAGAACTTTTAAGATTTACTCTCATAGCAACTTTCAAATATGAAATACAGTATTGTTAACTGTAGTCACCATACTGTACTTTACATCCCCTTAACTTACTTATTTTATATCTAGATGCTCGTAGTGTGTGTGTATATATATATATATATATATATATATATATATATATATGAAAATATTTTTTAATTGTTTTTGACAGAGAGAGAGAGAGAGAGAGAGAGAGAGAGAGAACTGAGCTAGGGGAACTCCCCAATTCAGCACATGGGTCCACACAGGCCAGGGCCGGGATTCCATCCTGGGTCCCCGGCACTGCAAAGTGAGCACTTAACCCACTGTGCCATCCCGGCTTCCCCATGAAAATATCTTTAAGAACATTGTCAGTAACATATTATACTACCAAGGGGCTGGGGTCGATATAGCACTAATGTGGTGCAGACAATTTAAAATGTTCCAGTTGCACTTATAGCCAAGTGTCCTAAGACCGCTCAGTCTTTGGCCTCACTGAGTGTGGAGGAGCAGAAGAGATGCTACAGCCAAATTGTTTGATGGACACCTGTCATCAGCTGTAGGGCAAATTCTCACAGAGAAACAGGAATCTATCATCCATCTATTTATCTCTGTATCTCTCCATGTCTATCTATCTATCTATCTATCTATCTCACTATCATCTATCCATCTATATCATCTATTTATCATCATTCATCTATTCCTCTCTCTCTTTCTCTCACAGGCACACTCATGTAAAATCAAATCAATTAGCTATTATTTGACAATTACTAAATAATTGAATCACTAAATACTACAAAATTTGAGCAACTGGGTACATTGATTTCCCATAATGGAAGAGACTTTGGAGTTGGACGGATTTGAATAAAATAATGAATGACGAGAAGACTTTGGATAAGAAACCATTCCATATGAGAAAGCACAGGATATAGATGTAACATGATGGGGGCTAGGATCAGGAGAAACCGCAGTCTTCATTCTCACTGGCCTCAAGGGCCCATGCAATGACAGAAGTGGAGGATGCTTCCAGGGAGGTCCAGGAGATGAAGATGGTAGAGAAGACACACTAAGACAACACACTAAAAAGCTGACACTAAATCCTACACTTAGGGACCTTGGGGGTGCATGTACATGTATGTGCTTTGTCAGGAATTACTATAAACTGGATTCTATGTGAAAGTGCTGTCTTTCTCTTTGGTGACTTATGGAGAGAGCTGTCTCTTCCCCACACCCACGTCTATCTAGCTCTGACCTTTTCCAAGTCAAATTTAAAGAAAAATATTCTGTAATTGAAGTTGTCAATCTTTTTACTAGTTACATCTGTCTCTACAATGCTGTAATTACACCAAATGTTCAAATATAATAACTGTCATAATGATGATAGTTTACATTAGAACTTTTTAGTCTCTTTCAACACAAATTCAACAAATATCTATTATGTGTTACTGTGCGCCTGAAATAGGGCTGGGACTTGGGATTTGGAATAAGGACAACATAGGGTCTTGGTTCTTAAGCAGCTTGAATCTAACAGGGAAAATAAATGTTGGAAAATATCCCAGATGTGATATCAGAAACCTGTGCAAAGCAACACGGCCCATAGGGAGCATTTAGTAGTAGTTGAACTGAAAACTCTTGCTGTTGTGTTTGGATTCCCTCCTATCCTACCTTTTTGAGGACTTTCCGACTTCTATTCATTCAGGTTCCCTTTCTATAGAACCATTCCCTTTAGCATAGATACACATTCTAAGTATTCTTACCTACAAAAACAAAATAACATCGTTTGACCTCACTCCCTCCTCCAGCTATTGTCAACACCTCCCACCTCCTTTATAAGCATGTCTGCTTCTTCACTGAAACTTCTTTCTTGGTACTCCGAGGACACTCCTTCATTAACACTACTACTGTAGGGAGCATTAGCGATCCCTTCATCACCAGTCCAAGTGACTTCCCTTTTCTGATCTCCATCTCCAATAGCGTTCAACAAAATGGATTCCAACTTCTAGGAGCTGTTTTCTCTCAACATCCGGGCACCAGACTCTCCTGGTTCCCCCCAAAGCTGCTGCTCTACTGCTCACTCTTCACTGCTGGCTGCTCTTCTGCTCCACGGCTGTTTCTACCTCCTGCTTTTCTCTCTCTTTGCACTGCCCCTCAGTCCCCTATACTCTGGTCTCAAATGCTACCTATGTGCCACCGACTCTCAAACTGTATCTCTAGTTCTTATCTTTCCCCAACAATCCGAGTGTGACTGCGTGACTCGGTACTTGACATTTTCAAATGGATGTCATATAGCTATATTAAACAGGATGAGTATAATTTCCTCAGTTTCTCACTCTATCTCTCCTTTTACATAAATTCTTTACTTTTCAGTTTACGCCACCACCCCTATACCTAATTTCTCAAGCAAAAACTTAAAAATTATCCTTGGTTCCTGTCTTTTCCTCCATTTTCCCATAAAATTGATGAGGTAGACCCTCTTTGTCAGTGCTCAAATTTTAAGTTTTTCTCCATTTTCACTACTATACCTTAGTCAAAGCCACTTCTCAGTCAAAGTTGCTTCTCACCCAGGCTAATACAGGTGCCAGCCAACTGATTTTTCTGTTGCCCTTTTTTATCCATCTATGGCTTCCTGCAATATTGTCAGAATTATGTTTTAAAAATACAGATCAGATTATGCCCATATCCTGCTTGAAACCCTCCAATGGCTATCGATCACACTTAAAACAAAATCAGGACTTCTTTTCCTGGCTTATACAGTCTTCGATGTGAGGTCCCTGATTATTTCACTGCCTTCCTCTCATGTCCATCCTGTGGTGTGTTTGTGTTTAGGAACAGGCTCTCTGAATGGGGATGAGGGGTGGGGGGAGGCTGGGAACTAAAGGGAAGCCTCAATTGATAGTACTTGCCAATTTCTCTGGTGTAAATACTTCTACCGTGGTGAATTACGAGCTACCAAAGTGATACCAGCCGGCCCACAAAATTCCTGGAAATGTAACTGTTGTGTCTAACTAGGTGGTATAAGCCAGCCCCAGCACCTGGTGGAAGCCTTTATCACAATGCCCTCGCCAATCTTGGCTTCAGTTATTCCCTCAGACACAATCTTCAAGTACCTGCTTGATGACTTAGGCCTTAGATACCATTTCTCTTTCTGTCTAAAATGCTCTTCTATGGGATCATGATATGGAAGAAGAATAATTCTAGATATTTGGATCTCACCTGAGTTCAAAGAACTCCTCATTGAGGTTTCCCTTGGACATCCTTATAGTAAGCTTGTTCAACCCACAGCCTGTGGGTGGCAAGTAACCCAGCATGGCTTTAAATGAGGCCCATGGACACACACAAGTTCATAAACTTTCTTAAAATATGAGTTTTGTTTTGCTTGTTTTTTGAGGGGGGGGTAATTGTTTTTTAGCTTATCCACTATTGTTAGTGTACTTTATGTGTGGCCCAAGACAGTTCTTTTTCCAGTGTGGCCCATACAGTAATCATATAGTCATTCTCTACTTCATAAGCTGATATTAATTCTCTCCATAAGACTTGAAGCAATCTGATGTTTACCTGATGTGTATATTTATATAGATTCAATTTACCTGAGTAGAATATAAACTCTACTATTTCAGGGATCCTTGTCTATCATGTTCACTGCGGCATCCTCATTGTCAAGAGCAGTGTCTAACACACACTGGATGCTCAACTTGAAAAACAGATCAATGAGAAAATAACATTGACAGCACGATTGACCTCTGTTTGTTTGTATGATCTTTATAATAACAAGATAGTCAAATTGCTCAAAACACAGCTTGCCTTTCTGTGTTATGCCATTTTGCAGTCACTCATGTCCTAACCTACGTTATACCTGTCCCTTTGGTATTTATCTGTCAGAATTCTTTTACCTGCAAGGCTCAAATCATGGCTGTTCTTTGAAGAACTCTTATGGTCATTTTAGGCTATGGAGTCATTCATCTCTAATGGCCAGCAGTGCATTTTCACTTTGTCCATCCCTGGTAATTTCTCACATACTTCCAAGTGACACCTTATGTTGCTTTCTTGTTCTGTGATTTATCACTTGTATTTTTACTTAATGTTTCCAATGCCCATATGGTCTTCTTTCCATTTGATTCTGAGCTCCCATATTTACAATATGGGCTTGTATCACTTGTCTTTACTAAGATTCCGGTCCATATTTAGTAAATGTCTATTTATTAGAGTAGTTTTATGGGCTTTGAGTGTCATGTACTGGATCCTCTTTTGTTTTCATCTGTAGACAGACTCTCCACCCTTCTTTACCTTGCTTTGGGCCCTAGGAGACTGACATGCACATACTTCATCAAGGAGCCCTTATTCTGTACTGGCTTAAATTGAGTTGAGCCAATGAGGAGCATGGTCAGGGATCTGGAGGAGGTAAGGAGAGTGAGGTAAGAGTGCATTTCTAGGACCCCCTCCTCACCCTGCAGGGTCATCATGGTCTCTCTTTCTTCATGTCATAATGCTTAAACTCTCCTCAGATACTTTTCTTCACATAGCAGCCTCTTTTGGAGTTCCAGTGGCCACTTCCTAAGGCTGATTACTAGATCTGTGGTGCTTTCCCATTCTATGTGATTTCTAAACACATTACTTATACCTCCCTTAGACCCTCCTCAACTCCCCAGTCTGAGAATGCTTCCTGTTTCTTGCTAAGTTCTATAGGAATTTTCTCCCTTTACATAGAACCTGACTCATTCTTTAGTACGTGGCTAGGGTCCGCTATTGTTAAAGCTTTCTTTAATCTGATAGAAATGTGGCTCAACAAATTTTAGATGAATTGTATTTGCACATGTAACATTTTTATATAGTCATGTTCCTTTGCCCATGACAAATCCCCACCTCTGAAGTAAATTAAAATTTTCTGAAGACAGAACTGTGGCTACTCACCTAAATATCTCTCTTACTCTTCTCTGTATCTATCATCACCAACCTAGGGTAAGCTACCATCATTTCCCACCCAGCTCATGCCCATTCCAGAGACCTTTGTAATTAGTTAACTGGCACCTTCTCTGGATCTTCTCAAATCTGCTCTCTACACCATGGTTAGTTGTGTATAAAAAGGCAATTTTGATCGTACTTCATCCCCCTACATCCCAAACACACGTATACACAGATGCATGTATACTCATGTATACTATACATGTATACTCATTGCCTCCCTTGCTCTGAGAAAGAAGATCAAATTTTTAAACTTGACCCACAGGGTGTCTCAGTCTGGTCACAGCCTACTTCTCCTGTCTCCCCCTCATCCTATGACTCCCTCACTCCTTCCACTTTAGGGACACTCTTTCAGATGCCCCAAATTCTCTCCTGTCATGGAGAATTTGATGTACAGTCTTTATTCCTCTTTTATCTTCAATTCATTCTTGCTTACCTGTCAGGCTCAGTGGTAAGTGTCATTTTTCTTCAGGAAGGATTCATGACTTTCATCCCTTGCTCGTATGTCCTATTTCCAGATTACTTCTCTTCATAGCACTCATCATGGCTGCAATTTTATTTGGGTAATTGCTAATATATTTATATCCCCATCTGATCACAGACCTCACAATCACAGTGTCCAGATTTTCTCACTCTTGTACCTCCAGTATCTACTGGGCACTCAATAAATAGTTGTAGGACATATATATGATCCTGATCCAGTTGTGGGAGTCACCTCATATCTAGTGACTTCCTCCCTCATTACGTATGTTTGCTATTCTTTCAATAAGTAGTTATCTTTTAATCTGATAAATCATTTGACCAAATCATCATGACCAAAATATCATAAATATTTTAGGATCCTTACAAAGCAGGGATAAATGCAAGTAAATAAAAGATAAAAGAATTTGTGGATAAGTACTATTCAAATATTGGTAGATAGCATTCAAAAATATATTACTAAGTTATTCAGGAGTCTTTCTGGTACGAACAACAGTAAGTAGACTGAACTGAAGGTGAATACGAAGAGGGCTTACTGGAAAGACATCTGATAAGATCACGTAGTCAAAGGAGAGGTGAATATTTCAATGTAGTAGGGGCAGAAGAAAAATTGGAACCCAGCTTCAAATTCCATCAGTGCCTTTGCTCTCGACCTCCCTGACTCACCATTCCCTCTCTCTGGCTGTTAGCAACATTATTTCTGTAGTACAGCTTCTTGCCAGTGGAGAATTCTCACTCTGGAGTTGAAAGACTTTCCTATATCTAGTTTGAAAAGGATTCTTATTCCTGGGAAAGGTTCTTATAGGTCATATTGGCTGGAGTCTGATCCTGAATCAGGTTGTTGGCATCTAAAAGAATATGGTTGGACTTAGGGGAGAAAGAGTTACAAAAAAAAATAGTTTTGAGGAAGGTTGGTGTGAGATGTCCACTACTCGCATGCGCGTGTATGTGTGTTAAGCTTGCTGTTTCATGTCCTCTTACCCCGTGATATGATACATCCTAACCATCTTTAAAGAGGTGGCTCTGCAATGGTAGCATCACTGTCATTCTGACAGGCCAGGCAGACAGAGCTTGGCCTGGGCTAGGCGCCAGGGGAGAGCAGTTTTGCTCCTCATTTTCATTCTTTCAGTGAGGGCACCACTGACCAATACAGGTGGAGGTGAGGAAACCACAGGGCAAAGGAGGAGGCCCACAGAGAGGAAGGGCAAAAGGGTCCTAGATTCCGGCCACAAGGAGGAAAAGTCATTCAAAGAAAAAGCAAGTGACCCACATGAGCTCCTTGCTGAGAAAGGAAATGGGAGTTAATGAATAAAGATAGAACTACGAATCCAAGGAGATAATTGGTCTTACTAGATAGAGGGTCTCTTGCCAGAACAGTACATTCTAAAAATGCTAATTCAGAGCCCCAGAAGATTGGAGCCGCCTCAGATAAGAACAACTCATCAGACCTATTTGCAGAAGAGTCCGGAAGGACTTGGAGAACAGGGATATAAATCAGCATTGCGAGCGCAGGAGGGAAGAGGAATGTCACTCATTCGCTCTGGCTGGGCCTCTTCCTACAACCTCCCAGGCTCAGCCACGCCCCTGCACTTGTCCCACAAGTGAGGGGTGACATCAGCCCCCTCCCCGTGCTGGGCACTGCAGCTGCTGCTTTCTATTCTGCGGCAGCTCTGTTCCCAGAGCGTTCTGGAAGTTCTGAGGCTATGTTTTCAGCTACCCTTCCAGATCCCTCAGAGGTGCCTTCAGTCGAGGGGCCTGTGAGCCTAACTCTTTGGACTCAGCCCCCGCCAGCCACCCTGAACAATATTAGCATTATTTAAATTTCATTTCCCACTTTACATTCTCATGGCAGGTAACATGATCTCAAATTCATGAAGCATCTGCTCTCTCCTCATCCATCTACTCTGGACATAATTTTTTAAAGATTTTTTTTCTACTGACTTTATACCTAAAACTTTTTTTTTTTTTTGTAAGTGGAAGTTTGGGAGACTTTGAAAAGTCATACTCTGTGGAAAAAAATTGTAATTTATACCCTCTCTAGTTAATAACCTCTTATGTGCTTTAATAATTTAAACCAATTATCAATGGAAAGGTCTATAGTGTATACTTCAATGATTGCTTTTCGTATATTTCCTCCATTCTTTCATGCCGCATGTCACGTGTCCTCAATGTGTCTCCAGTGCCTATTATCTCTGCTACCCACATAAAATGACTGCTTTAGCTAGAAGAACATGACCTTGACACTGAGCAAAGCAGTCCTTTAAAGGATAGCTCAATTAAAATCGAAGGCCTCTGTTCCTGATTAGATTTCATTATTATTCATAAGACTGTGCAGGACTGAGCCATGTGTTTGCTGGGTCCTCAAGGCTGGTTTCAGAAAAGGTGCATTAAAGTCCTCAGTGGGATGTCTGCCTGGAGCCTGTTAATGCTTAGTCACCCACAAGCTCATTAGCCTGACCGGGCTTGTGGAGGTTTTATTCCTGCAGATGAATATAGTGTCCTTCCATTAGACTGTGAACACCTTGAGGGAGGTTGTGGAATGCACTAGTTAGGAGCGCAGGTTATGTGAGTCATACAGGTCTAAGTGAAGACTGAATGCCTGGAATTTAAAAGCTATTGATTCTGTCTGTCTATCTATCTATCTATCTATCTATCTATCTATCTATCTATCTATCTATCTATCATCTATCTAATCTATCTTCCATCTATCTATCATCTATTTATTGTTTATTTAAGTTATCTGAGCTCAGTTTACCCATCTGGAAAATGGGAATAATAATATGTTCCTTGCAAAGTTGACATAGTACAAGCAGAATGTTTAGCACAGTTCCTGGCCCATAATAAACACTGAAAATATTAATACTACTTCTAATAATTATTATTACTAATATAGGGCAATATCTTGCTTTTTATTTTCATATGCTCATGTCTTTAATAACCATTCATTGCTGAGATAAGATTTCTATAATCAATAACTGCTGAACACAGGGTGGGGGTGTGAAGGCATTCCATACGCATTGCTCTGTTGATCAGCAAGGGAGAGAAAGGTGATCTTGAGTAGGTAGTGAAAGCTTTCTTGCAGAAATGTGATGTGAAATGGGTCATGGGTGTGGACTATGAATATGGAACTTCTTAGAACATAAAGGACTAATTTGTGCCATGTTGACAGAAAGTTCTTTATGGATGAAGTACATTTAATTCTAAGGACAAGACATCTGAACTAATCAGAAGGAGACCAGAGAGGGTATTACCAGCAGAATTTATCCATAAATTATCTGAAGACTTCATACAGGAGGACAATGCTGAATTCTATGTCAAGTTCAAAGCAGTGACTTTAATATGACAAATGCAAGCCTTGACTCTTCTCCCACCCGATAGGCCCTCTTGCCCCGTCGAGAATATGGTGGGAATGAGTACGTCATGCAAACACATATTATGGGATGGAGTAGAAACCAGTGCCTGAGGGTAATGTGTCAGTGAGCAGGAGGCCTGAGAAGAGGAGAGAAACCTGCCACTTTGGGCAGGTCATGCTAAGTGAGTGTCATGAATCCCAAGTACAGGTAGAAAGTCTTTTTAACTGCAATACTCTTGTGATTCTAGAGCAGAGGTTCTCTACTTTGATACTATTTGACATTTTGGGTTGAATTATTCTTGGTACTAGGAGGGTGGTCATATGAACCAAAGGATGTTTAGCAGCATCCCTGGCCTCTACTCCCTAGATGCCTGCAGTACCCCATCAATTGTGACAACCAAACAGGTCTCTGTACGTTGTCAATATCCCTTGTGGCGGGGAGCAAATCACCCTAGTTGAAAAGCTCGGCTCTATAGAGTGATAATAATCTAGTGAGGTAGGAATTCCTAGACACCTGGATACCTGCTGCCTGGAATCCCTGATCTGGACCCTTCTTAGAGCCAAGGTTCATCTCTGGAGATTCTGAGCCTAGCTGACTTTAGTTCCTTGACAGATGAGCAACTACCAAGATGTGAAGTTGTATGCCTTGAACTAAGAGAGTCAGGGAAGAGCTGGTTACATATCAAAGGATTTCTCAGATAAAGAAAACCTTTTGCCCAAGTTTAAACACCCCCCCACCCCACCCCCACCCCCACACACACCAGATTCCATTACAGCCTTTGGGCAAACAGCTAGCAAGATTGCCCTGTCTGTACCCCCAGGACAGTAGATCAAGGTGCCAGCATACAGCCCACTGGCAGCAGCTGTGACATCACAGCTTTGACTTGCTTTTCTGAAGCGTGCAACCTTCTGCCCCATTCTGACTGTGGAGCACTCACCTAAACACAAAGCCAGTCACAAGGGGAGTGGGAGGAATGCACTTCAAACAGGGTTGGATTTAGGTGGTAGTGAGGTAGGCTAAATAGGAACTTCTCACCATTGTTCTAATGATCCCTACTTAGTGGGGCCCTTAGAAACCAATCGTCTTGCAGTTCCTTCTATTACCCAGGTTCACAGTATGCACATGCCTGCTTCACAGGTGTTCCTTCCAAAGACAGAGTGGAACTAAATTCTAATATCTTAATCACTTGCTAAATACAAATCATATCACCCCTCTTCTTTACATCAAACTCTATTGCAATTGTTATTCTGGCCCATGAACGTTGGTTGGTTGTCCCATTTGCTCTTTCTCTGGAGTGTCAGGGCTGGCTCAGGGACTCTGATGAGGTGTGACTGTGTCTCAGAGCCCATGGGCAGCAGCACCAGCTACCGACCCTCAGGATGCCCATTCATCTGGCTTGTAACTCGAAGGCGGGTCACCAAAACAGAGGCTCACCAGCCTTCATTTCATGGGGCTGAGATTATCCTTCGTGAACTGCTCTTCCTTTTTATTCATGTTTAGACTTCCTTCTTTCAGTAAAGTGTTTTTTGTTTTTTTGTTGTTGTTTTTTTTTGCTGCATGTTTCCAACATTGCAATCTGCAGTTGGCTTTTGTCTTAAGCTGAGCATCCTAGCCAATGACCAACATTTCTGTTCAAGGTTGAATATGAAACCCAAGAGACACTACCGGTGAAATACAAGTTCTGTAGCACAGTCTGTACTCTGCTCCAGCCTTATTGTTTCATAATAGTCTAGGTTCTTTGAATGATTTTTTTTCCCTTTGGGTTCCCCATCCAGGTGCAAAGAGCTGAAACACTAAGAGATACATTTTTGTGGCACATAGACCTCCAGAGGGCAAACTTTAGAAAGACAAATGAGATGTTACCATGAAGTATTATAGAATCCTCATGTTCAAACCAAATGTGAACATTGGATATATTGCTGCTGGATCTTGAACACCCCAAGAAGGAAGGATGGTTGACACTATATGACCTCATTTTTAACTTTAAATACGATTGATGCAGTTTTTGACTGTTGGCAGAGATAGACCATCGATCCATATAAAAATTAATTGCTTTAATGTCATGGGTTTTAATGTAAATGTTTTATTTAGTATTGCTGATTTTTTGAGCATACATAGAATTAAAAATACCAGTTCTTTCTTTTGAGTGATTGCTCAACCAGGCCTGCTTCTGTCTCTTACTGTTTAATATAGACAGCTGCAAGAACTGGGTTATAACTGTCCATATGGAAGAAGTGGGGTAGTCATAAGAACTGTGAAGTTGACCTAGACCAAAGCCCGTTCTAAGTGATAGAATACCATCTGAAGGGGGTTGGAAACGCTCCTCGTATTGCTCCTCGCATGTGCGATTAGATTTCCCCTCCCACCTGAGCAAAGCAGTTTCACTGCCTTACTAGTTAGGGTTTTCTGATACCTCGATAGTGATTGATGGATGGATTGAGGACATACAAGCACCACGAGGGTGTGAAAAGGGGCGGAAGAATAAACACATTGCCAGCCTTGCAGAAGACACTTGTCACTAACCACTACACTGCCAGTCATCCCATCCAAGGGAGACGGGAAACAAGGGGGTCGTGCTAAGCCATTTGACTCCAGAGTTCAGAGGATGAAAAATCACAGCTGCTTCCCTGAGAAACCAGAAGGGAGAGGTGGCTGCAAAAGCAACTTACGAGAGTTCAGGATGACTGAAATGAATCCGGGACATTGTAGCTGCCTTCACGTGCTGAGCCAGCATATGCTGCTGAATAAAGACATGGTGCAGGCAAAGCCCAGGCCACATAGACAGGCCCCCAGCCCTTGCCAAGCCAGGGTCCTGAAGAAAGACCCGCACATCTGTCAGGCTCTCTGCTGTTGCGCTGAGCCCACAGAGGTCCCTGAGACCGCCTGGTGGGAACGTGGCTCTCTCTGCATGCAAGCATTTCCCTGGACAGGGGAGGAAGACAGGCAGGAGATGGTGCCAGGGGCAGGGCAGGGCAGGGCACTGCAGGCCCAGGAATGTCACGGGCTTGTCTGATGCTCAAGACGACTCTGAGCTTTCCGCTCTGCTGGTGTTTCTTCCTTTTGTTATTATTAATACACAGATGATCGCTCAGCAGCTCCCATGAGCTTCCTGACTGTAACAAAAACGTTTCTCTCATCATCAGCTAATGAGGACAGTTTGTCCCTGTAATCCCTAAAGAGGCTACTCCTCCCTTAATTAATCAACAAATATTTATGGAGCAGCTTCGGCTCGTAATCTCACGCCTATCTCCTCCTCCCCACAAGTCTGTCCTCCTCTCCTCTGTGCTCTCATGGAATTCACAGTGCTTGTGCTTCTGGAGCACGAGTCCTGTGCTGCGTAATCATTGCACGCCTGCACGGCTGATTCTTGCACTGGACTGAGCACTCCGGAAGTCCTTTCTGTAAGTCTAGTGCCTAGAATAAGTCCTAGCCTAGAGCAATGCTCAGTCCTTGTTCCAGGTCAAAACAGAGGTCTTTTCTGTCTCCTTGGCACTGGGAGGAATGTAAGAAAAGTGGAGGCCACAGCCTCTGGCCCTCAAGAATCTCACAGTCTAGATATAGTCAGAAGGGAGTAAATACAGAAGACACTGTAGGTTCATGTGGTATGTGTCGTGGGTGTTTAGAGGGGGTGAGCGGGACAGGCTAGACAAACCAGCCGGGCACACTGTGGGACCGGAGTTGTATTTGGAAACTGGAAATGATGGAACTGTATTGCAAGGAGACTGTGGGGACACCCAGCCCTCCCAATGCACCGGGCATTTCACCAGAGTGCTCGATTTTCTCTGGTGTGTAAAATGCAGGGCCTCAGATGAGGCTGGGCCACTGACATGAAGGTTGTGATTTCTTTTTCAGTGGTAGAGAGTCTTAGGATTGGAGCAGGTGAGTGAAAGAATGGAACTAAACACACGTTTTATTGAGGAAAGCTGTCCCTCGTCTGCTTATCGAAAGCCTCTGAACCCTGATAGAATAGTATTCTCAGAACGTTACCAGGCTCTGAACTTGTCCTTAACCTTCCCATGTTTTCTCTTTTCTTCCTCTCCGGGCTTGGGCAGATGCTCAGTGTGTTTCTCGCTGAACACTCTCAAGACATAACCAGTTAAGGTGACCAGATTTTAACATTGGTAAAGCGGGACACCATTGACCGGGGTAAAAGGATGGAAAACAATACTCCAGGCAAATGGCAGTCA